>JAXQGN010000321.1:0-31596 GCA_037039805.1 Irpex sp. M6601 | reverse complement strand
TCAAATGTGGAGGCGTTGAAGAGGTGCGTGGTGTATACGTACATGCTTGATTAAGCTGATGCTATCTGCGATCGTAGAGCTCTCTCGGGAAGGAACGCAGAACAAACGCAAGCGGCGGTGTATAGGATGCTCGTGAACGTACACACCTGGACCGCCTTCAGTAACCACAACGCCCAATCGTGCTCCTGCTCGTGCTCTTCCGCCGCCTCCTGTTCATCCTCCCCATCCAGTCCATCTCAGTCTACCACGACCTCGTTTCCCGAAGAACAACACCATACCATCAAATACTATGAGGACGACACCGACGACGTGAGCGAGCAAGACACGAAGAAAGGCAAAGGCGAGTTCAGCAAACACACCTCCCCCTCACATACATCCACCACCTCCCGGTTGTCCGTCGCTCCTACATCGTCCTATCCACGGTGTCCTTCTCAACCTACCACGACCTCAGAATCCTCGTTCATCTCGTCTCGTTTGCAAGAACAAGATCGAGAGTGCCCCAGCAACGAAGATGAGAAGAAAGGAAAGCGCCGCTGTCGATGCGCACCACACCCAGAAGCGAGCCTCGAAGGGATACACGACACCTTACACAACTTGCTCGGCGGAGGAGGTAGTGGAGGGAAGGGGCATATGGCTAGTCCGGCTGTCGCTGGTGCGTGTTGCACTCTTCGTTCTCTGCGCACTCATGCTAACCATGGATTTCTTTCTCTCTCTTTCCATTTGTGCCTGCGTTGACGTCGGCATACTATACTTCCGGACCAAACGAAAACGAAACGATTACATCAACAATTGGTCAAACTGCATCGATGACTGACGTGGACTGTGCGGCCGATTCGTGAACTTGGACCTCATACTCGAATCTGGGGCATGGGTCAAACCTCGAACCTCGCTCTCGCATTCGATCTCGAACTCACACGCGTGCTGGAACGTGAAATTAACCTCGAACATGTGGATTCGAACGCAAACTCGAAAATCGATTACGACCTCGATATTTAACTACGACCTCGAACCTCAACTACGAACACAAACACCGACCTCGAATTATATCGGAACCTTCGCACTCACCCCATACCCCGCACACACTCACCCCACCCCATCCACTCGCTCATTCACCTACTTGATCTGTAAGATAGCCTTCGACCCGATCTTCTACCTTCACCACACAAACGTCGACCGACTACTCGCTATCTGGGCACGTCTCAATCCCGAAACGTGGGTTGCGCGCAGGGATCGTGGCGAGGGCGATGGTAATGGAGGAAGGGACTCTGGGGAAGGAGGTCACGAGGGAGGAGAACACTCGCGCGGCAAAAAGAGACAAGGAGACGATAAGAATGAGAAGAGTGAAGGTGAAGAAGACAAGAAGAGCGAATGTCACGATGGAGGAGAGGGCTGCAAGGGAAGTGCAGACGACGACAGAGGATGGGGCAGTCAGGGAGGAGGATGGTCGCGGCGAGGGACATGGAGCGTACCGAGGGGCGCGTGGGTCGATTCGCAAACAGGTGAGTTTCGAGCTTTACGTTCTGTTCACCGTTTCTCTTCGTTCGTCGATGAAGCAAAGAACTCCTCGTATACTTCTCTTTTCCGTTCTCCTTTCGTCGTGTGGTAACAAGCTGACTTGTTGTTCTCTCCTCATGGGTGCGTGTGACTAGAGTTGACGCCGTTCGGGAGGCATCTGACTGATGACGACGACACCTACGACGAGGATGCGCACAACGAAGAGGAAAGAAAGCAGACACGGTATCGGTATTGGACATCGGAAGACGTTCGCGAAACAGAATCGTTCGGATATACGTACCCTGAGCTCCAAGACCTCCACCTCAACTCAAGTGACGACGACCTACGACGTAGTAGAATGTACACAGAGAACTCGGAGAAGGAGCGGGTGAGAGCGGAGAGAGAGGAGTTGGAGAGGAGAGTGTGGACGATGTATGGAAGGGGTGTGCAGGGGTTGTTTGGTTCCGTCGGTGTGGTAGAGGAGGTCGTGGTTTCGGAACGAGAGGTTTCAGGTGACGAGGAGGACGAGAAGGATGGCGAGCGAGACGATGAGGATGATGAGGGAGTTCAGCAATTAGTGGAGGAGGGTGTGGAGGAGGCCGTGATGCTATCAGGCGACGTCGATCCCCAACCGCACTTCGCGCCTCTCCCGCTTCCTTTTCGTGACCCCAGTCCTCGCCCACGTCCGCTTCCACAGCCTACGCCTTCCCCTTCCCCTTCCCCTTCCCCTTCCCCAACTCCCACACGTCTTAAGGAGAAGTCGACTCATAATCGGGAAGCACGGCCGTCAAGAGTACTAGTTACAGAACCCGGTAACACATCAGCTACAGGAGGTACGGGGGTGGCGACGAGGAGGAAAGAGACGCAGGTGTGGATGTGGGATTGGAAAGTACGCGTGAGAATCCGCGAGTTTGAAGTTGGGGGTGGGGAGAGCGTCGAGGTGAGGGTGTTTCTCGTACCCGCTCGGGAGTTGAACGAGGAGTTGGTGTTGAGTCCTTCGAGGACAAACAGCAAGGCTCGAGGTGCTCGAGGCGTATCGCCGTTACCGAAGTCATCGTCGACGTCGACAATGCCACGGACAGACTCGTCGTCTACGTGCCCAACCACGTCTACGCCTTCCTCCAATCGCATATCAACCAGGTCAACGTCCTCCGATGCTATAACGTCCTGCCCCGATAACACGTCAAACTCCTCGCCCGTCGCTATCACGGCAACTACAATACAACCAGCGACAACTTCGACACCGAGCGATGCTTGGGACTACGACCATCCGGCATACGTAGGGTGCGTGGGGACGTTCGTCAACGAGGTGGAGACGGCGGAGATGTGTGGAAATTGTATGGCACGTCGACATCTTGGACTTTCTGACGAGCGACAAAACGAGGAAAGGGAGGAGGGGCGAGAGAGGTCTGTGGTGCAGGGGACGGTGTATCTGAGCGAACGGATTGTCGAGGAGATGTCCCAAGATTCTCATGGCGAGCAGAACGGGAGTGAGGGGATGAAAGGGCTAGAGCCGAGCGTGGTACTGCCGTTTCTGAAGGAGCGGTTGAGATGGGGTGCGTGGACGGTACGTACCTTATTGTGTCCTTACGCCCAGCCATACAACGCTAATATCTCCCTTTTCCTTGATTTCGCCTTGGCGGGGCGCGAATACGTTCAGGTCTCGAATAACACTCCGATTCCTTTTACGTCACTCGCGCCTGGAGCAGTGGAGGTCGACGTGTGTGCGACTCGGTTCAGTTTGCCTGCGAGTAGTTTGCACGGGAGCGGCGTCCTCCCGGAAGCGCGAGAGACTGTGTGGTATAAGCTGTGAAACCCTCCGAATTGCATTCGTCGTGATATCTTACCGTTTTCAACGCTAATGAAGCAGTACGTACTTAATTATATTATACAACACCCTCGTAAACCCCACCGCGCGATCACTGTGCCTCCTTCCCACTACGGCCAAGTAGCAAGGACGCAATCGGATATCGATTTTCACACCTCACGCGGAGGCGGTTGCTCCTCTTCCCCTTGCTCCTGATGTCCACGCTCAGCCGGCAACCCCGACGCAATTACTCAGACTGACTAGTATGTACTTGAGTAGCACGGTTTAACGGCGAGAGGGCGAACAGCGTCTTTCTCAGTGACAGGGTAATATTGCGTGTCTTAGCGCAGTAGGAAGCTCGACTAGATGAGGTACAGATGACGAGACGAAAGGTCAGGGTACGAGCAAGGGTAACGGTGCAGAGCTCGAGGTAAGTAACGAATAAGGAAATGAACCCAACTCAACGCCATGAGGCGTTTGGCGCCACAAGGTTTGTTCTGATCAGTCACGATCAACTTTCGTACTATGTCGGTCTGTTCTTATTCACGTCACTTACCCTATCTAACTATCCGATAGCATGCATGCCCCGTCAGATTCTACCATGGATATTGCAGAGCAGCTGGGGTCCACTTCTCTCCAACCAGCGACATCACTTTTTGCTTCTCGCACTGGCATGGACGATTCAGTAGTTTACGGCGAGATCTTCAAATACCTCCTGGACTCACCTGCTTCCTTACTCCGCCTCGCTAAAACTTGCAAGACTGCTCATTCTGTTGTACACGAATGGCTCTCGGGCGCATACAACATAAATAAACATCTCCGGCCTTACTTCGACGCCCCGTTGGAGTTTCGATCACTGCAGGCCCGCACTGCGACTCTTATCTCCGGATCCAACGCCCTTCAATTCTTCACCAAAGTCTACTATGATTATTCGGACCTGGACTTGTACGTCCCATCGAGACACAGACAAGAAGTCGGGCGATGGCTCCTGGATCGTGGATACACTTACGAGCCACACAGCAGTCAAAACCCCGACTTTGAGGTTGAGGTGGCGATCCCGAGAGATCATGCGGAGTGGATCGCCGGGCCTTATAACACGCAAGGCATCTCTGCTGTCTTTACATTTACTAAGCCATCGACCTCCGTAACTCAGCCGAAGCGTAAGCAGGTGCAGCTCATAGTCGCAACGACGTCGCCCATGGCTGCCGTCTTAGCGTTTCACTCAAGTACGTCGCACCCTCTTTACCAATCATCTAACGTCTCTCATACGGCCGTTTTATAGCTGTTGTGCAGAATGTGATTTCCTGGGACCGTGCATACTCGATGTACCCCCGTGTAACTCTCACTTTCAAAACGGCGTTCATCGTCAACCGCGATCGTAGCGGTGGCCGATACAACAAAATCAAAAATAAGTACATCGATCGCGGCTTCGAGTTCTATGGAGACCTCAAGCAAGAGCCAGGGGGCGTTGCATACAATGATCCCGCATTTACTGGCCTTCCCCGACAGCTAGGAGATGGGCACTGTTGGACACTACCTCTCTCCATCGACGGTGTGACACCTCCACCGGCGTTCAACGCCGTCTCTCGAGCACTTACGCGCGATCCGTGTTGCTTCACCATGTGGATACTTGAACCGACGCCGTTCCCGCACCATCCCGGGTACGCACAGCTGGAGATGAAGTTTAACATCATGAAGAGTGGAGATTTATTGTATTATGACTACGTGAAGCTTGAGGACCAAAGAATCACGCTGGTTCACCCGGATAGAAAGAGGCGTATAGGGCCGGAAGGGGAAGAAGAAAGCGAATTGTGAGTTCACACCGTGCTTTGTGTTGTGCGGAGCAATATTCCGAGTCGCAGGCTGAGCACTGACGTTCTGTCGTCAGCTTGGATCAGGATCTTGTGGATAGTTGCGAAAAGAAAGCAGATCAGGAGCAGATCTGTTATACATGGGATTGACGACACGATGCGAGAAGTACAATATATTCGACAGGTGATGACACCATGGTGTGTGCTCAGTCTTTACCACGCATGCTATGTTTTCGGTATGTCCATCGAACACGAAACTTGAGGGACAAGAAGTCATCGAATTCCAAAATGTTCACTTCGGCACCCGGAGTCGTCACGCTGGTATGTCCCCGTAGCCGTTTCTCGTAAAAACCTGATCTCTGTGTATCTCATGCGTTAGATTGCGATGAAATGGACGTGTTCTAAAACTGACCTAAATCCAGAGTTTGCTTACAGCTACGCTATCATGATCGCATACAAGTCATGCATTGATAAAACTGCTCTCGAAAGCCGCATGTTGTACTCTGCTTATCCTCTCTCACATCCACCATCATCACCCTTCGAGCATATCCAACTCATCGCAGCCTACCTGCGTCTGTATGACCACCGCTGCAAACCTTCCTGACCCTCAACTCAACGCAGCCAACCTCGAACGTCTCCCCGTCAAGATCGAGAGGATTGCACTGAAAATCCGCAGCCAGCCACCCGACGCACTGCTCATCAGGCGCAAGGCATTTCTCGACCGCCGATGGATCGCTCGTCTAACGAAGGACTTTACTCTTGTCGACTCCCAAGACGTTCTCAAGGCTCGTTTGGAGGGCTGGCCTCATTGGGACTATGATGGTGACGCTCTCCGGCGCTAAATCTCGCAGTTGCGTGTTGACGTCTGCAACGAGCTCCTGGAGCGACATGAGAGAGGAGCTGATGGGACGGAGGGAGCAAGGTATAGGTGATCGTAGACTCACGGAGAGCCGTTGAGTTTGGGAGAATACGTACAAGGTAAGCAGCCCTTCACAAGCTTCACCACTGCCTTCTCTCGTCATTCTGACGCATCGAACAGTGCCATAATCGTTTACTAGCTCTATTCGAATATACACATACATTCTATGATGGCATAACACTGTCGTCGAACGAGGATGGATACCGGATAGGCCGAATTGGCTAAGGTGTTGAGCAGGGATAACGACAGTCCCTCAGATTGTACCGCACATACTTAGGCTGCAACCTGTTTCGTGCGCATGTTAAGCATAAACAGCACCGGTGACATGTAATTCCAGCTAGAGACAAAAGTGAAGGATGTGCATTGTGTAAGCTTTACATTTGCTCACCGGACGGAGTAGCCAACACTACTCAATCTTTGTACCACTCACTCACTCACTCCGAGAACAAAAACGACAAATGTATAACATTTAACCCATAGTACTAACACAACACAGTACGAAGCGTACGACACAAGGAGCGAGGGTAATAACGGCGACAGTCGAGCAAGGAAGGAGCGTGGGGGTGGATATCGATGGAGTGTCCAAGCAGCCAAGCGGCAGAGAGTACCCAGAGTGTGTGCGTGTGGCTGCGGTCGAGTCCAACTGGTCAGACTATCGACCGACAGTCGAGCGGACGACGAGGATGATAGCAGACAGCAGACAGCACAAGTGTACAAGCAGAGGTTCAAGTGCTTAGCATTGACACGAGCGACGGACGGTATGTAGGGCGGTGAGTGAGTAACGAAAACAGTCGGTGAGGTAGGTAGAGGTAGGTACGTATGTGTGCGTGAGGATGAGGGTGAGAGCGTATGTATGTATGTATGTAGGTAGGTAGGTGCGGATGTATGAGGGGAGTTTAGGGTACGGCAATAGATAACGAGAGTGGGAGTGGGAGTGGTACTGGGTAGTAAGACAGGTTTAGCAAGGCAAGGCAAGACATCACAAGACAGGACAAGACAGAGTACAGGGGGAGCGGAGGGGTGTGGAGGGAGGGTAGAAGTGGAGGGTGTGAGGGGTGTGGTATATGGGAGCAGGAGCATCAAGCAGATGAAAGGGAAAGGAGAAAGAAAGAACAGGAAGGAAGAGGCCTGGAGGAACAGGGCAGGACAGGGCAAGGCGCATCTATCGACGACGAGCGAGAGTCCGTGTTGAGTTCTCGAGCTCGGTCGAGGGGCGGATGGATGATAACCATGGTTACGAAGACGAGTAGAGCGAAGAGACGAGGACGTATTAGGCGAAGGCGCGAACCGAAGACCAGCGGAATAACGAAAAGAGTCGAGACGAGAACAGGAACAGGGGAGGTATACGAGATATAGGTCAAACGAGAACACGACGACGACTCCAATCTAGAGCATCATCGAGCCAAACGCGTTCCCGCCGCCCACTGCAAGCGCAGCACTCGCCCCGCGTCCACCCATCCCCATCCCGCTCAAACTTCCACCGCCCATGCCCATCGCGTACTCGTCCTGCCACTGCTGTCTCCTGCCCATCGGCCCAGCGCCATTCAACACACTCGGCATCTCCTGTCCATTACTCCCCACACTCCCCATACTCCCGCTTCTCTCCCTCTTCGTTATCCCTCCCATAGCCATCCCAACACCAGCAGGCACAGGCGACTGCCCCGCACTCCCCACGCTACTCGCATCGTCGTCTTGCTGGTGGCCGTACATCGCCGGGCCCCTCTGTTGCTGAGGAGGGGGGTACCCACCGCGGGAGTACATGCCGTACCCCTGCGGGGCCCCGTGGCTGCTCTGCGGCGGGGTGAACTGCTGCTGGGCGTACGCGCCCTGTGCGGCGCCCCACTTCTGCTGCTGAGAAGGGCTATCGTGCACGGCAGAGGGGAAGTACTGAGTCATGTGAGGGGGGTCGTACATGCTCGCCATCGCTGGGTTCTCGAAACTGACGGCCTGGGGGCTCTGCACGATCATCGGGCTGGGGATACCGTTCCCGGTGGCGCCACGGGGGATCATCGTCTGGAGGTGCAGGCCGTGGCCGGGGTGCTGGTGGTGCTGGGGTGCGATGTGGTGGGGGTGTTGGTGGGCGTGGTGGACGTTGTGCGCGAAGGGCGGCTCCTCTTGCATAGGGTGAGCAGGAGGCATGCTGTTGCCGTAAGCAGCGTTGACGGGGCCACCGTCCTCGTCGCCGTATTCGTCGTCGCCCTCCTCCTCGATCGGTCCAGCGCTGAGGATCTCGACTTCGCCGCTCATGATCATCTGGAAGCCTTCGCCACGGACGGGCTCGTCGATGCGCGGGAGACCAGCGCGGTCACGCCACTCGTTGAGTTCACGACGGAGGGCGTCGGATTCGAGCTTGAGGAGACGGAGCTCGCGGGCGGCGAGGAGACGATGGCGACGCGAAGCGTGGATGTGAGCGATGGAGCTGTTGACGATGGAGGACTTGCTGGGACGTCTGATCTGGGAGAGGTTAGGGAGCAGGGCGGCCAGGTCCTGCGTAGAACAAGGATACATTAACTCTACTTGTCCCACGGCAATAAGCGCATGATGGACTCACCAAGAAACGACCGTTCAAAGTCTCGCGACGGGCTCTCTCGACGGCGTTGTGTGTGGCCCTGCGCTCGGCGGTGTTGGCGCGACGGCTGGGCTTGCGTTTCTGGGCCTGGCCGGCAGCAGAGCTGGTGTTGGAGTTGGCGGGTGCGGAGGCGGCGTCTGGCTGCGTGTTCATAGATTCGGTCGGGGGCGGGAGAGACAGGGTCTGGACCTGGGACGGCGAGATAGGGGTGGAGGGGCCGTTGGACCCGTCTGCGGAGGACTGGGGGGATTGGGGAGCAGGGGAGGAAGAGGGAGAAGCGGCGGGGATGGACATTGCCATTGTACAGGATGTATGCGGGTTAGGAAAAGAATATAATGATAAGGGTGAGGTGCGTGAGTGGGTGCGTGTGAGCTTGAGAGATCTACAGAAGGGGTTTTGCGTGTAGACGGGAGGTGCAAAAGTCGGGTCGCGATCCTAGAAGGTTCAGCGGGGTCCGAGATTTGGTTGGAGAGAGAGGTCGTGTGAGGAGAAGGCGGGTGTGATAAGGCCAGTCGCGAGTCGAGACTCAAGCGTACGGCTGTTGGAGTTGTTGTTGGTGGGGTGGTTGTGTCTGCTGAGGAGAGATGGGTTGGTTGGTTGTGCGGATGTCTTTACTTGCAGGTCGTGGATGGGGCGGAAAGGGTGTGTGCCGGCAAGGGTCGCGAGATCTGCTCGACGGGGGCCACAGCGTCAGAAAAAGAGCGATAATTAGCGGGAAAATTGAGACGACGCACTCCAGGCGGTATCCTTGTTGACGGCGAGGGGTTGGCGGGAGGGAGGTGCAAGAAGAGTGGGGGGGAGGGGAGGGGGCGGGGAGTGAGGCTACTCCGTCAGAGACCGAGGACCATGTACAGTTGGGAGGAGGAACGGGGGGTGAAAGCCAGCCAAGCGACAACACTCGCACAGATAAAAACAACTCCCAGTATGGAAGGTCACACCCCCCCTTATCAGGCAATATTCGTAATCGAACAACCCCATCAAATGCCCCCATCCCTGATGGTCACCCCTGTCACCGTCACGCCGTCGTACCGGCCCTCTCGGTCGATCTCGCTCCCAGCTCTCCTCTCTCGAGCTCGGGGCCTCCGCTGTCCCAGACGGTCCCGAGCTTCTTCTCCCCGCAAGTCCTTCTCTGCGAGCAATGGAGGGCACGGTGGGCGGAGTGGGAGCGAGGGCGGCGTGACGATGGAGAGGGCCGTGCGTCTATGTTGGAAATCATGAGACAGATGACCCAGGGCCTGACGCTTCCATCCCCCTTTTCTCCCGCCACTGGCCATCTCCGTTGTCACTCACTAGCTCGTAAGCTCGCTGACTAGTCCCGTGGCCACTCACGACGACGACGAGACAAGATACTGACGATGAGACAACTGCCAGTTTGTGGCTCTGCTCGTCGTCCGAAGCACATCAACACGCAATGATCCCAAGCGAGTTCACACCTCTCTTCGATCTCTGCACTCCCAGTCTACTCTTGATTGACTTTCGCCATCACTGTACTTTGCCCGAGTCGTCCCCGGATACAGTTCCTCCTCCCTCCCAAACTTTCGTCACTTCCATCTTCTCGTCCAGCTGACTTCCGCCTTCTTACTCCTACGTATCCTTGTCCGAGTCTCGTATACATACATATCCGAATTCCAGTCATTTGTGCGCGTCACCCTTGCAAAGACTCCGGTCCAACAGCCTGCCGCCAGATAAACACCCAATCAGCCACACAGACATCGACAGTTCTCGTCGCCCTCTTCTCTCCTGCCCTGGCATCTGAATCTGAGCTAAAGATCCAATATTCAGTGATCATCCATCATTCATTCGTCTGTCTTCCTTGTCACAATCCGTCTCCTCTCGTGTTTCTACGTAGATCCTCCTTCTCCCTCCGGATCCGTAAGTCCTTGTACACTTTACAACTCTGTGCCGTACACATCCAGTAAACTACATACCTTCGTCTTACGATCCGCCGTACGCGTGAAGATCTTTGACCAACCTGCCAACCTATCTACGACCGCACACGAGGCAATCCGCTCATCGTCGCCATGTCACCCTCCCTCCTCACTTCCCTTCTGAATTTTTTCACGTTCTAATATTTACGCACTTGCACAAGTCGCAACTCAAACCCGAACTGACGTGACCTCCTTCTAACTCAGATCTCCTCAGATCACAGGCCACACACACAGACAAGATCAAGCAATTATTCGACTTCAAGACTCAGCGAGCGTCTTGCGTCATCGTCTCGTTGGCTCGCGCCTCCTCCCTCTTGCAATTTTCTCCCTTTTCTCTCTTTTCGTACTCGATATTTACTCATTGTGACAGCCCAACTGATGGACGACGTTCGACGTTTGGTGTGCAGTCACTGCAGTGCTGCGCCTGCTTGATGGCGTCGTCGGTCCGTCCCCGGTTTGATAGAAGAACGCCACCGCGGCCGGGTACTCGACGTCCCGACGCCCGACGTAGTACGTGCCAATTCACCAATTCAATATTCATCCCGAGTTCTTCTTCTGCTGCAGTACAGTCGACTTGTCTGGATAGTAGCTCGAGCTCGTCTGGATACTTATTCTGTGTCGGCGGCGGCGGCGGTGTGCATGTCACGGTGGACGTGGCTCGTTGTGACGCGGACGTCGGGACTCCTTGAGCACTTGCAATGGGTGTGCTCGTGGAACTTCGTCGTCTGCGTCCACCTCGAGCTCGAGTATATGCGCGTGAATACGCCTTCCTTCTACCTTCTAACCCTACACACCTCCCCCAGACCACAGACACGATCACACCATATCATCCTCGATAACGCATCCTCGAAGCAGAGCATTCCGTACGTCACCGTCGATCCCTCCTCGCCATCACATCACACATCACTCACTCTAAACCTCCAGCTCTGAGACCATCATGCATCACCTCGTGGCTATCAAACATCTACTAGTTGTTAGTTGTGGCTATCAAACACCTCTCAGCTGCTAGTTACTAGCTGCAGTCGAGGACCCCATCACGCATCGAGGAAGCTAAAGCGCAAATCTTGTCCGCCACTGTCCTCGATAGATGCGAACTGACTTTTCAGGACTTGCGAGGTGCGAGAGTCGGTCCAGGACGGAGAGCCGTAGCTGAGACCATGGGAGGATCATGCGTAGCTGTGGTCCAATGTGTAAGTAATGGTTATATGCGCGTATACTCATCCAATTTTCTCCGTCTTTAGAGCATCACTCTACGACCGGTAGGTGTGTACCATCTTATCTTACTTACCACTACTGCTCTCAAGATAAGCCTTACCACACCCAGACGACCAGCCTTAATTTGCACCATCAAACAGCTGCTAATACCTACGAGTCGAGGGCCCCCATCACACATCGAAACGCAAATCTCCTCCGCCACTACCATCCTCGATAGATGTGAACTAACTTGTCGGGATATGTGACGATCTGTACTTGCGGGATGTGCGAGAGTCGGTCCATGGCCAGGACGGAGAGCCGGAGCTGTGATAATGGAAGTATCCCGTGTGTAGTTGCATGTTTGTGCGCATATACTCACTCGCTTTCTTTTTTTCGTCTCTCAGATCTCAAGAGTTCAAGTAACGGCACCAGTTTCGGGCGGTACGTGCGTGTACTACCCACTTTACTCTTGAAGTAGCATCCTGTATGCACCCCCGTCCAAACTAACCCAATAGGCTGGACGTCATTGAATATTGAACCATCAGACCCGCTCAATCACCTTATCGCAACATGACATTGACGACCCTAGCTTCATCGCCCGCCACACAACCAATCATACAGATTCGAAAAAGTAATCGTTATCTCTATCTGTTATCTTCCCTCTCCTCTCCTTGTTCTGTTCCGCCGAGTAGTTGTTTATCTACTGGAGTGCCGCCTCCTAACCAACGTTCGGCCGTGACCCCAGTTCTCGCAACGTCAAATCAACGGCCGTTATGTACTTTGACGTGGTTCTTGTCTCCCGGAGTCATCAGTATACAGGTACGTGATCATATGTATGCGGTTCTTCTACGTGCGTATGATCAAGACAGCATTCACTGACTCGACTTCCGTTTGGATAGGTGATATGTCCTTCCATGGTCGTCAGGGTGACCCTACACCGTCATAAAGAGGACCAGAGGTATGTACAATTCAGTATTCAGATGACGATGCTAAGTAGCTCAAGTTATTCACTGTAAGTCTTGCACATGAGCTAGCCACGCATACACTTAGGTCCTCTGACTATCCCGTTGCCTGGCATTCAGGTATCAAGGCCTCTGTCTTGCTCTCTCTCCACACCGAGCGAACCGTATAGCCCTCCTCCGCTTCGCTCTTCCGCTCCAAAGCTCTCGACGACACGCCCGACAAGGCTTTCCTAGTACCCTCTAGCCAGGCACTATACATTTCATTGTATGACGTATCTTCGAACGGCCTGGCTCAGAAGGTCGTGGTATCATGACAAAGCCGCTCTCTTTCATTGTGGCCTTCCGCACCGCACATCTCAACGACTCGCCCGACGTGGCTTCTACGACTCTATAGCTAGGCACATCATGCTTTGTCTCGTGACGCCACGCAGAATCCGCCTAGCCCATCGAAGCTCATGGCACTGAAGTGAAGTGAAGGCACGAACACAAAGAATTGGCCGAACGTTTTCAAAGGGTGTGAGAAGGTGAGTCTCATGTCGTCATATGCCCAGTCATGCTTGCAAGGTACATATCCTTCAGTACTGGCTACACCCATACTTCTACTCTAACCTCGGACTGTAGCTAGGCATCGAGCCCAGTCCTCCTCCGTACACCGAGTATCCTGCCCAACTTGGGTCTCTTCTGCTTCGTCTTCCTTTCCAAAGCTCTCGACGACTTGCCCGGCGGGGCTCCTGTCACTACAGTCTATGGCTAGGTACAACACGTTTCGTCCTATGATGTCTTAGCGAGCACGCCTCCCACCAACAATGCTTCGAAGCCCCCGGTATTGCAGTAAAGTGAAGGCACGAACACAAAGAATTCACCGAACATTTCCAAAACTCGTGAGAATGCAGGCTCTCGTGTCGTCAGCTTCCCGGTCACGCGTTGTATGTTTCATTTCGTAGAATCTTAACATCCGACATTACTGCAGGAATTTACGAGCTGACTCGAAAATTCAGGCTTCCCTCGTTCATCACCACTGGAAAATGCGATATTATTCAGGAAGTCGTGTCGACAGGGGTTTGTCGGCCTCGGGACGGCGGTGACGACAACAGCTTCTTCCGAATCAACTTCGATCTCTTTGAGAGTACGTACCACTACATCTCGGAGCCTTAGCATGCTTCACGATACAGGAGCTCAACGTTCAGGAGCTGTGGAGCGTAGGCGTCCTAGTACAACCGGTACCGGTCAACTTACAGTAAGATCAACCGTTGACGGTGCTCGGGAGACGGTACACGGTAGTCGCTTTGTGAAAGTCACCGGAAGATTTGCGATGGAACGAGTCTCAAGAAGGCACGCTATGTTGGAACCGCCGGCGATTCTGTGATTCTTTGCAAAGGGGCTGAGGTGGGTTCTTCAGGCTGTGGGTTTGTGGGTGCGCTGCGGCTGCGGCGTGCGGCATTCAAGTCTTCCACTTCGTGGTACGCAGCAGAAATAATCGATCGACGATGATGCACTCATGTACAGTGTACTGTTTGTTTGCAGCGCGGTTGCGTAACTTGACGAGGACGTTGACCACAAGTATGGGGCTGGTGCATACCACAGTCAATCCACGCCACACTGCACCCACACAAGTTCGGCACGATCCGAATGGGAAATGCCGGACCGACTTTATCCCGATGAGGCAGTGATGCGCCTTCTTCACAACAGACGACCACAAACGCCACAGGCTACGGCACTCCGAATGAGCAGGCAAGTATACCCACATCGGGTACTCGGTCGTGCTCAACTTCCGACGTTGACAATCAGCGCTTCCATCTCAGTCGCTGGAATCAGCCACAACACCCAACTTCGAACCTGCGTACGCAGCAAGAGCGTGACAGGACTTTGCGCAGCCGGAGCAGTGAATTGTCAGCTGGTCACGCTACTACGGTCCCGCAGGTTTGTCGGAATTAGGAGCTGGACGTGACGAAAAACGTGCAACGGAGTGCTTGATGGATGTACGTCGAAGTATCGCGCCGAAGCGTCAAGACCTCGTCACGGTCTCGGGAGGAGTAGCATCTCGGTCACGACTTCCGTACCAGGCCATTCAAGATGAGTTGCGTCTACGAAGAAACATCGGGGGATAGCCAAAAGAAGAAAGTGTAAAGTACGTTACGCGTAAGCGGAATCTCAGACGTTGACTGATGGAATAAGCTATTGATTAAGAAAGTTAGATCGACCGATACCACGAGTGCATACGCTTGCAAATGCAAGATCTTGTGGCTTGCCCACATGAGCTCCCCTCATATCATGCACCGTCACTTTGAGTGCCCGCCCCTTACACGTGTCCGAGACAAACGAGGTCATGCCTGGAAGAACCAGGGTGGACGTTTCGGGGACAATGGGTATCGTGAAGGCGAGTCATTTTAGTGTTCTCGATGGGCGCGTCAAATATTGAACTCGTATTTGCGCTAGAAGGCGATGTCCACACCTCTGCTCTGAAATAATAACGTTACCTTCGAGCTTCCGCCATGCGCTGCCTTTCGGTATCATGGTCTCGACACAGCGTAGCAAAGCCCTTTAGGTCCCTCACACGATGCACCATGTCGAATAGTACGGATGATCACAAGCTTCGGCCTTCTTTCGAACACTCACAACATTGCTCACATAGACTCGAGGTCGAGATAGCCCAATTATGCAGCTTCCAGATCTGAAGGATCGAAGAATAGCGTCGTCAAGACTCAGGCCTTCCGGGCGTCCGGCTCACCGTCTTCACCCCAGAGTACGCCCATGACAGAGTTCACGGATATTCACGTTGGCACGCGCTTCGAACGCCCGACAATCCATGTGGAGGATCCTTCCTGAGGACCTGACCTCGATCTAATCATAATTACTGTGTTAGAGGCTTCTCACGGGTGAGTGAGTATGTGCGATAAGGGTCGCCGCTCATTATCTATCGATCAAAACTTCAGATGATTCGAAGCTTTGCGAAGGTGTCCTCGTATCGTCGAGTTCTTCGCTCCTGATATATAGACTCGGTCAGTGTTCGAATCTCTTAAAGCTTTGCTGATGCACGCGGTGACCGACACCGAAGTGTGACTCTGAACAACGGCGAGCTACGGCTAGAAAGTGCCCACCCTATTTGTGTATATGATATCCTTCCCATTTCCGGCAATGTGGACCTCTACGATACCCTTTGGCAACGTCTGAGAACGACAACTTCACGTGCGTACGTATCCTCCCGGCTTCATGCGGGTACCCCTTCCCCGTACGCTGATTGATTTACTTTTAGTCTCCTTGTTTCTGAAGACCTACTTGGTGATCATATCAGAAACAAGGCAACATGTCAGGACGTGATTCCACCGGGGACCATAGCATATAAACGGGGATGTCGGGAGTCACGTTGCTCCTCTAGGTGCTAGGTAGTCAACTTACGAGGTTTGTACGACTCACCTGAGGCCGAAGACTGGTACTTCTGAAGATCTAACGTCCTCGGAGGTTAGCCCTCCGGTCGCACGCCACGATTGCGACTTTTTGAGACTGTATCAATGAAACAGCAGACATCGGGCGTTCCGTTTATGTCATCAACCCTCGCTGTGCATACGTCAAACAACTTTGGCAAGTAGGCGTCATGTCATTTGCCATGGTTGAAAGATGTGCTGTATAATTGGCGACGAATGGTCCCCCGCCGAAGTCGATTTAGATTCGACTTTGGAGAGTGTCCTCTCTAGTCATGGTTCCGAAAGCAGTGGTGAGCCGTCTTCCATGTCGAATTCACAGTATGTATATATGCTACGATGTCCTATTCTCGCTTACAGGCTTCGTATTCGTTGCGGACGAATCCTTATCGCAACACAGCTTACAACTGGACTGATTCTTTGATCCGTCAGTTTACCATCACCGACATAGAGGTCGAATCAAATCCCTATCTCAAGTTTCATCTCCATGAAAGTCGGAGTCCTGGTTACGGTGGCAGAGTGAGGTGAGGGCATCATTTATCATTGACAAACGGTTGCATCAGCCCTCGCTGTGCTCTACTGCTGATAAGTACCGTAGGTGCGGCTCGTTCCATCGCCGAGGGTATAATCGTGTCTCGGACCAAACCTCTTGCCATTGAAAGAAGGTGGAGGGCGAGTCTCTTCAGCGATGAATGGTGTGTGCAGTCGTCATTCGAGTATTGCCTATGTGTAAGTGATGTTAAGTATGACTTACGAGCCCTATGTTCACGCCGCTTAGGTTGATCGTGCCAGTTCTACAAGGCTTCCATATTGAGGTTGGGGATGGTCAAGTCACTCAGGGCAAATTCCTGTTCTTACCGGCCTCCCACGGACCACCTCTTTTGCCTTCCGTATCCCGGCGCGATAGAAAGCAAACGACGGATCGACGTCCAATCATAACGCTCCAGTTTTCACGCACACGGCAATGTGTGTTTCTTGTCGAGCACTTCAGGCTTGAAGGCGTCATCACTTACCCCGCAAAAACGACCCTATCAAACATCAGCTGTCAATGTGAACGATTCGTTGCGCGGGTCTATCGTCGTGTTACGGCCATCACACTAAGTACACGACATCTGCCTTCGGTGCTCACCGCTAACTCCATGGATCAAAAACGTCTCCATCCGTCGTGCGAATGATCTGCACGCATCTCTCTCATGCGACATATTTCATTTACAGCGACTGAGCGAAAATGCACTCATTTCTCGATCACACATAACATTTTAATACAACATCAACGTCTGGCAATGCATGTAACTGGCAGGAGTTGGCGTTCGTGATCCGTTGGAGGCTACGCAACCCCTGGACGTCGAAAGATGTCACCGGGATCCTTTAAGGTGTTCATTGCCCTATGTTAACCCCCATTGACGTTATTACCACATCGTGTGGCTCGCAAATTCGGTGCACCAAGCGGTCGGGAAGGTTAGTGTTGATTCTCTTACCCCTCCGCGGCCATTATTGAGGGCAGTGACTCACGCTTTGCGTGTTCATCATTGTGGCTGGACACAACGCTAGCCTTCAAGTACGCACGGCTTGACGAGCCAAACCTGATGATCTTAACGTTCACTTATGCACACTGTTCAATGTGCAAGTTCAGTATTCCAAAGAGGAAGAGGAATAGCTGTAATGTAATAAATTGTTGATCGTCATAAATTACAAACATTTTTGCTAGCTGTCCGCAGCCCGAGTCAGTCTTATAATATACACGCGAAGCTTAATTTATGTCCCAGTACAACACGAAACGAGCCAAGGAAGAAAGACACAACACCCAAGTTACCAAATGCGTACGACTCGACCGAAATAAATAACACAATCCATCCGAGTTCTTGTATAAATAGTGTGAGCCCCCTCTCATGATAGCTATACCCAAATGAGCACTGCGCCCAAGCCAACAGCAAAGGTAGCGACGGCGGCCCTAATGCCTGTGCCGGCGACAATGTTAGCTGGTGCGCCAGACTTTGCACTGGCTGTGGCAGATGCAGCCTGCTCAGATGCAGCGCTCGATACCGCCGCCTGGATTACCGTGGGCACTGTCGTCGCTTGTGCCATCTGATCATAGTTCACATTCGTCGGAAGATGTCCGTTGGCACTGTAATATGACTCGATCTTCGCCATATCCCAAGTCGGAACTGCAATCGCGGCCGGGTACATCGTCCCCGTAGGTGCCGGCACACCGGGGAGGACCTGGTTCAGCACTTGCGCGGAAGTCGTGTTCACCGTCGTGTTGGTGTGAAGGCCGTCATCGCTAAGAACAAAACACGTCGATGTGTTTACCCCGAGCGTAGGTGCAAGTGGAAGATCGTGCGAGAACACCTTGATGCCCCAGGAGTCGGGAATGTTTTGGTCTGAGAAGAGACCTTTCTCAAGCAGTAGCTCTGCAACGGTGCTGATTTCCATGCCGGCACCAACGAGAAAGGCTGTACCGAAGGATTCGAAGTCATCGGGTCCTACTGTGTCGCATGTGCGAGTGACGGAGGTATGGAGAGAGGCAGTAGCGCTGACTAGAGGGAGATTTTGGTTGATACGTAGTACAGCACCAGTATCCACTAAACGACAGACGAATCAGCATTCGATGTGCTTTTACGGAGGAGCCATGACTCACGGATTGTGAAAGGTACCTCAGCAAATGGTGCGAATGACAAGCCTGTGGTGACGGTGAACTGACCATCATTGACACGGAAAGGGATCTGGTCGACACCACTACCATCCCTGTCAAACACCACTCAGTGATCAGACAGATCCACCTATATCAAGTAACACGTGCACTTACCACCCATCAGCACGCACAGTAGGATTAAATTGCCCACTCGAGTCAATGAGGCTGACCGAAGCAAACGCGCCGCTGGGAATCTATTCAAAAAATAAGCGGTTGGTGGAAATTCATATCGGAATAGCAGGAGCATACTTACAGATCCGCTTGCGCCATAAGTAAAATTAATACCAGCAGCGACATCCAAACTAAACTCGACACCAAGTCCGATGGCAGGACTGAGTTGTATGAGATTTGGAATCTGAGGATTGGGATCATATTAGTAAACATGTCCCCACACAGGCATCCTTAGATAGAACGACCCACAGAAAGTGCTGGGGCAACGGGAACACGTATAATACTAAAAGTAGAACAAGACGTTAGACGTGCTTAATAATTGTGTAACACAATGCGCTCACCTATAATTCGCCGCCGCTGATAGCTCCTTCCCGAGCGCAACTTCCAAAGCTGCCGTGAGGTTCATATTCTGCACCGTAAAGTTCATCGCCGCTTGTTTGAGCGTGAAGCAGCTCTGATTGGTGACGGTGCACGAGGCATCGCCGATGTCCACGTCAAAGTGCAGTCCGAGCGAGCCGTTGGTGTTCAACGAGCAGCCGACACACGTAAGGTTGAGTTTGGCGTCGTCCAGCTGCCTATTGACGTGATGTAACCGGTAGACTCGTAAGATGTTGTTTGCGAATGATGATGTAGTACGTACTGGATAAGTGATTCGGCAACTTGAAGATCCTGGAATGGGAAAAGTTGGAGACGTTCGTCGATGGTAGGGTTGTATGCGTAAGTGAAGACGCGGTCGAACGTGTGGACGTCTCGTTTCGCCATCTCATCACGGGCAAGCAGATCATGTGAGCCGCCAGTGTGATCGTAACGTACGCTAAACGAACGTCCAACTTCCCGCATCGAGATGGGCTCGACGGTCAAGGTGATAGTCAGGCTTGGCGTGTCAGCCACAACAGCCGCGGTTCTGCAAGAACGGAGCTAATTAATATAAAATGGAACTCTTCGTAAAATGAGGGAGCTTACCTCCATGAGCCGCGGTCATCATAGGCGTTGCACCCATCATGGGCCGTAAGAACGATGAACTCGTCGAGTGTGGACCAACTGTCCAGGGCGGCCTGAAAAGCATCTTCAACCGCGAAGCGAACGGCGAGATTACGGACATTTTGTTGTGGCGAGGAGCATACGATCTCCTCTAACACGAACTCAATGTCCTCGAGCAGGAGAATCGGTGTGCCGGGATGAGCAATGAACGCCACATTGGCTGCGGGTGGGTGATGTGGCGCTTCAATAAAAGCGCATTAGACAGGGTACGCACACGTAGAAGCGCGCAATAAACTCACCAGTAGAGTAACTCAAGATGGCCTCTTGCTTCGGTACGAGAGGGTCAAGCCCGCGACTGACTAACTGGCCCGCGCGGCGAGAAGGTACGAGACGGGGTAGTGTTGTGGCGCACACGGCAGATGCGAGAGCAATGCACGCAGCTACGAAGCGACCGGTAGGAGAGAACATGGTGTCGCTGCTGCTACAAAGTGAATCATACTAGGTATATATAGCGAGACGTCGCATTGACGCTGCTGCGCATTTTGCTCTACCGTATCGAGTGGTGGTATGGGTCGGATTGTATTGAATTGGGCATGTTCGTCGGGCACGAGGGGGACGCTCATAGATGAAGAATGATGGAAGATCGAAGAAACAGGCAAGTGAACAGCCTGCGTGTCGTCGAAAGCAATCCGGGGAGGGGATAACTGCGTCGAAAACGTTGCTATTAGTAGAGAGCTATTGAGTGTTGGCTGTTAGAGCGGATGCACATCAGTGTTTTATTGATACGAGGCGTGGTTGCCCTGAGATTTACGCAAAGCAGGGGGTGGCTGTTCCACGGATGCATTCAGTTACGGTCGACACGGGCTGTGAATACGGACTATCCGATACTTACCAGATAAATGAGTCGAACGGCAGAGATCAGCTGGGTGGTTTGAAGGTGGCGAGTGAAAGATTCAGGTGTTCTGCCGTTATCGATATGTCCTCGGTGAGAAGACAACCAGCGTTTGCCAGGACTTCACGCACATACGACCTGGTAATAAACCCATCTGTGAAGATGCAGTCATCCGTGCACTATAAAGGCATGTGCGATCCGCAAGCCAGAAGTATTGATTGAAGACTGATGTGCCGTCCTTACATAGCTCTAGACGCATGATCTGCAGTAACCTATTCGTCGAAACAAACGCTCTCGGTCAGCGCCATGATACGGGTCTTCGAATTCAGCTGATGCACGTACCAAGAAGTGAGTAAGTGGCCAATCCCATGATTATGCTTGCCTAAGGCAGTACCGACATCGTAGATCACGCACACGAGTGCATCGTAGTGAGTACAGCCGTCTATGACACGTAGATTGAAGCCGACCTCTTCTCGTGATGATATGAACGTTTGTTGAAGAAGCGTGGGGGATGCATGAAGAGTCCGTAGAGCAAGGACTTCACGTGTGCGCGAACGACGATTTGCGGGCTGGTATCTACTGATTCTGCTCACCAATGCAAGGGGAACTTCAGGGCCACAAGTTGAGTACGAGTACAGGGCTCACCGTTTCTCAAGTGTTGCGTCTTACGGTTCACAGAACGATTGACTGTGAATACGACACTGTGATTCGTAATGCTCTGAATTTGTGGTGCATGTAACAGGTGAAAACCCTTTTTAAAAGAGGATAATGTGTACGCACCATATACGATGAAGGCAGCGAGCTTCCTTATCCGCTGCCAATCAAACTCAATTCTTCGTCTGTGCAAGCGTTCACACTGTGGCGAAGCAGCATATTGAAGATGGCGAACAGAGCTGGGAAAGACATCGGCGGTCACCTGAGAATGAGTATTACCGGGGCAGACTAAAATCGAACGTTGAGCAGCAGTGGACGTGTATAACAGATACATGAAGATGCCACCATCGAGTTCGAGTTGAAGTTGGCCCTATTTACGCTGAAGCATCCACGTGGCAATGAGCGCCAGAGTGGCCAGTGATGCGCTTTGAGACTTTGGGCGGCCTGCGCAACGGTGACTTTGCGTATATCCTCTAACCCACTCATAACTGGTTACCTACTGCGTCAACAGGGGTCTTTACATAACAGGACGATATGATCCACGACGACAAAGGCACTTAGGCCCAGGTTGTATCGCCACCGTCGTGTAACGTTTGTGGCTGTTCTCTGACTATCACACCTAAGACATATGTAATCGAAGTGCGTTTTTCTATCATTGCATCTCTGTGCGAAGTTTGACGAATCCTATGTCGGCTAGATACGATCGTACTGTGGCATGGAAGCTGATCACAGCAGCGACAGCACGTCCTCCAAACTCAAAGGAGGTCGAGGTCATTATTACAGACGTTTTCAATTCGCTATGTAAGTCTCTTGAGTCCCAACGTATGACCTGATTGCTTCTGCCGAGTGTTGCTATGAGCTATCCAGCTCTGGTTTGAACGACGAGCTCGAGGCTTGAGCGGGGAGTTGGACTGATTATTCGCAAGTTGCTAGCCCCAGGGTCCTCTGCATGTTCGTTCCTGTCGAGACGAAACACGAGCGGATCCAGTAACCTCCGCGGATTATCACTACTGCCAATGTCTTGGTATGATCTTGATTGCCGCTACGTAAGACCCTTCCCGCCCGTCAAAGTGTGGAAGGGCCACAGAGAGTAAGAGACCACTTTACCAGCCGTTCATACTTTGGTAGTTTATGTAAGTGACTCGAAAGAAGTAGATTTAAACATACTTACACCTGATCTATAGCCTGGTCGTCTCGTCTCCAGCTCTACAGGTCATCTCAGGGTGTCGTCATTGTCCGGGTTACACGGCCGCCCGGTGTCAGTATACAAATGCAAGAACCCTGACTTTGATCTGCAAGAGGTCTCACGAAGGAAGGTTCGTAATATCATGATACTGATCCGCCGTCGAACGCAAACAAAAACGCGGTATAAAAGAAAACGTGCTCTCGCCTGCACGCGCGATCCTTCGACTCCCTTCTCTCCTTTTTCGTGCCAGTGGCACCCTCTGCATCAAAATGCGCGTTTGTGGTGGTTGTTTTGCGGCACTTGCTGGAATCGTTGTCTCGTTTGTTTCTGTGGTGGAAGCTCAAGACTTTGCAGTACCGTCGAATTGGCGAGTAAGTCTCCCTGACCATGCTCAGTACCGTCACATCATTGCTGATTTGAAGACTCAACTCTCTCGTGGCAAGTAGAAACCGACATCCAATCTAACCCGCCAGGATAGGCTCTCGCTGGTCAATGGCATCCTGAACACCATATCAAGAACACTGAACCCCGACACGGGGATATTCGGCGGTGAGTCTATACATGTCTACTCCAGCTTGGATTCAGAATCTCAACGGCGACTTAAACATGTAGGACTGGATTCGTTCCAAATATCGGAGTCGGCGAGCATGCTGAGCGCGCTCTCCACTGGGGACATCATCAACGGGTCGACGACGAACAAGGACGTAGTTCTCAAGAGCCTCAATACGATGTTCACAAACATACCAAATATAACGTCGTTGTAAGTCATGCCGCTCTACAAAGTAATCGGTGCCCTGTGCGTTTGCTGACTGTTTCACAGTGCAAATCCGATCAAAGAGAATAGGGATCCTGCGTACGTTCTTTGCATCACCGACGGAGCCCGATTTTCAAATCCAGGACTGACTTTGTAACGGGCTTACTGCTATTTTCAGAACGTGGGGTCTCGCAGCGATCACGGCTTACAGAGCGTACAAGGACCCATCGACACTTGGATACGCGGAGTCCATGTGGGCGCAGCTGAGCGCATTCCTTGTGCGACCCGAGGATGCCGCCTCTGGCAAGCACCCATCGCGGACCGTGAACATCTCGTCGACATGCAACGGTGGTAAGTGCACGCCTGTCCCATCCTACGATCGACATCTCATTTTTGCGTCTGTAGCAACCACCGCTGGTGCTGTCTTCTCGGTGCGTTGGTCGAGTTTGTGGTGGTAGTGACCCTGTGGTGTTGACGGTTGATTACATCACGCAACAGTTTTCCACCAATTCGAGTGCTTTGGATGTTGCCGGAGTGACAGTAGAGTACGTCTTATCAGTTGCTTCCATTTTATGCTTCTAACAACCAACTTATACAGAACTTACATGGCGTGAGCTTCACAATCACCCTCATACTACCTTCAACCATCTAATCCTGCGCCAATGCAACCACTAGTCTTTCAGCTCATCTCTACGAAGAAACATCCAACTCGTCGTACCTCGACACTGCAACGCTCTCCGCCGAGTTCATCAAGAATCAGCTGTACAACGGTGTCATCATCCAGGACGGTATCAACTTGGGGACCTGCACTGTTGGACTGGGACCTTGGACGTACGATTCTGGGTTGACGATCGATGGCTTAAGTGCACTGGCTGCTTCAAACAGCTCTTATGCGCCATTGTACGTGTTTCGTCTGCTTGACGTATATTATGATTCGCTAGCTAATGATCGCTCTTCGTAGTCTGTCTAGCCTGATTTCGACGGTAATACCGTTTCCAGGGTGGACAAACTCGTCTAATGGGATTATAACGGAAGGTGCGACCACAGCCAGCCTACCTATCACGCCATATGCTGACACCCAATAGGTCCCTCGGAGTCGGATGCTCCGACTGGGAGCGATTTCACATATACTCTGAAAGGTGGGTGGCGACGCAACAAAACGTCCCTGCTTTCTCATTTGCAACCCTAGGAATCTACGTGCGAGGTCTCTACGAGGCGTACAGACGACTCCCGTCCAATTCATCAGAAGCTGGGCTGATACGGAGCTACCTAACCGTTCAGGTATTATTTCTGTTTCACGCAATTGCTTTTCATATCTGACTTTGAGGCTGCGATGTTGTGCAGTTCAATGCCCTGTTGGACCTGGCGTCGACACCAGGGAGTAACGTGTACTCGCCTCGATGGCAGGGGCCTCCCATACCCAATCTGAACCCTACTGGACAACTGACAGCGATCGACGTCCTGAACTCTGCCGTAGGCATAGTTGAGGACGAGGATACTAGCACATCATCATCGGCCTCTTCATCCAGGTGCGCCATCCCTTATACTTATTGACAGCTGAATCTAACGTGTCTCGTTTTGGTATGTTGCCATTCAGCGCCCCTTCCCCATCTGCCTCCGCCTCCGCCTCAAACGAGACAGCCACAAGCGGCCACCGCCGAATCTCCCCAGGCGCAATAGCCGGAATAGTAGTAGGCGTCGTCATCTTCCTATTCCTCGTCCTAGCCATCTTCTTCCTCTGGCGCAGACGGAGAAACCACACCTCCGCATCAACAAAAGAGACGTCAGCCGACCCATACCTACACGTCAAACCCCTCGAAGACGGGTCCACGCCGACACTACAAGTCCTCCCCAGACTCGGACTCGGAGGCACGAGAAATGAGAAACGTGCTGTTCATGATAGGACGGAGTCGGTAGTTACGAGGCCGTCTGCAGCTAGCCCAGGTCCTGAGTCGTCTGAGCCTGAGACGAGCGATCGGACTACCGTCAGCAGCCCGGTTCCCAACACGGACTCAAACGCGAGCGCGACGGGGGGAGGGGGACAGCAGGTGACGGTGAACCTTGCGTCGTTTGAGAGGCTCGTGCAAAGGCTGGATACGGTTATTGCGTCGGGGTTGCCGGGGCAGGCTCAGGCTCAGCGGGTGCATCAGGAGCAGGAGGAGGAGCAGCCGCCGAGGTATGAGGCGTAAAGGGGCCTCGGTATGAGGCGTGAAAGGAGGGATGCTGCGTACGGAGGGTTTTTATGGATTGTTTACCATGGTGGGAAGTTTGAAAGGGATGGGAGGTTGGGGTGTTATACTATATGTTGGAAGTTTTTATGGAATACGTTGTATTATAGGACTAGTTACGATTGCTGCGATAATGTTGGATTATTATGCTGTATCTCGGCGATCATGAGTGCAGTTTGGAGAACGTGTGCGTATAATAGCATTACTTGGGTCCATACCACGGCGATAGCCTAACTCGACCTCAGCGGAACGCGCCGTTGTTATTGAACACGATGAGTAGGCTCTGCGCTGGCGCACAGCGTAGCCGTATCCCTCATCGTCCCAATCAACTCACGCATCGGGGTCTTCACAGCGCACACCACACCATCTCACGCACATCAGGGAACAAACCGTCCGTCGCTCCCCTCTCTTCCAACCCGTGCAGACTCCTCGCAGGCAGCCTCATCCGTGTTGCACACACATCGACCTCAACTTCACTCTGAGGGGATGACTCAAACGGGATCGGTGCGTTCTTCGACCTGAACGTTCCACACGTGTCGAAGCAAGATTAGAAAGAAAAGAGATGTTAGCATCCTGCGACTAAGTAAAGAAAGGATGAGAGGTACGTACTGTCCACACACCCACCTCAATTGTTCCCTCAAAACGGGAGTACAACACTCTCGAGTCTCTAGTCCCCTCATCTTCTCTCTCGCTGCATCTCCTCATCCTCTCTCATTTGGCTCTTTCCTCATCTCCTCGACGATCCGCTCGCTCAGATACATCGTCCCTTGCACCCCCGGTCCCTGCACCACTGACCTCTACCCATCGTGCCCTTCCTCCTCGCAGCCTTGGTCACCCTCAGCGCCCTCCCCCTCGGCCGACTCCGCTCTCAGCTCACTCACCCCCCTCCATAGGACGCATTAAATCCAAGCTTCTCCGAGCACTACATCTCTGCCGGCGTCCGCACGCAGCCTCCGTATCCGGGATGGACTTAGCCCTATGCTTCGCTCGGAGTCGAAGCTGCCGCTGGTTATGATGGAATTGTCACGATAGCGGGGTACGTTGGATTAGACGACGTATCATTGGAGGAGGAGGTGGACATCGCCGGGCAAGTAGACGAGAGTCCGTCTGTGGCAGTGACAATGGTGTCGAAGACACACCTTGCAATCGCCCAGCTCATTCCCTCGTGCCTGCCCGACCAGGACCACCCAACACCGGCTCCTCCCTATAGCTATCCTCGTTTAACTCCTGACTAGGGAGGAGGAACACCTTCACCTCGACGTTTACCCCACCTGCAACTTCGATTTAACGCACTTTCTAATCCCACAACCACACTCGCGTCTCCTTCTGTCTCGCGTACTCTCAAGCGTATTTTCTGGTCCCACATCCACACCCAGACCTTCTTCCTCTTCGCGTTCACTTCTGCAGATGTAGATCCAGCTTTCTCGTTGTGTTGCGCTATGGGTTCGCGAGGTGACGGGCGGGCGGTAGAGTTCGTAAGTTGACAGGCGGGAGATAGGTGTAGGGCGTGGAAGAGGAAGCGGGAGAGGAAGAGGTGCGGAGGCGAGGTACGGCTGAGGGTCGACGTCGCCTGATAGAATCACGCCCTCTGTTTCCTCCACTTAACTCGCTCGCACACTGTCCTCTTCGTCCTCCTCTTCTTCTTTATCTCGCTCACCCTCTTCCTCTTCCTCATCCTCCTCCTCCCCACCCTCCTCCCAACCTTTTCAACGCTCTGAAACTGCATCCTCCACCACAGCCACCACAAACAACTCCTGCACACCCCCACCATACATCGCCCACACTCCTCTCCAACTCCCATGCATCGCCCATACTCTCCTCTCCAAATCCTCTCTCCCCTCTCTCTCCCGTTCCTCCGAGTTCCCTATGTCCGTTTGACTACGTCAGAGGTCGTCGTCGCTCGGGTTCAAGTGGAAGTCTTGTAGCTCGGGATACGTGTACCCGAACGATTCTATGTCGCGTACGTCCTCCGACGTCCAGTAGCGATACCGTGTCTTATGCGTTTTCCTCCCTTCCTCCTTGTTGTGCGCATCTATATTGCCGCCGCACGAGTCCTCAGTCAGATACCTGCCCAACGGCGCCAACTCTATTCATTCCATGCAGACCATCAGAGCTCATCCTCAGAACACAGAACGGGTACGCACAAGTTCGCGAATCAACCCACACGCTCTTCGGTACACTCCACGTCCCTCTCCTCGACCACCCACCACCACCTTTCTCAGAGTGGTCTTCGTGCATTGAGTCGCCTTCCTTCTCGCCGCTTCCAGATTCCCCTCGACGAACCCATGTCCCAGGATTCAGCCGCGCCCAGATCGCGAGCAGTCGATCGACGTTGGTGTGGTGGAGGTAGAATATCGGATTGTAGGCTATAATGAGTGAGTAGCCAGTGTGCGGGTGAATGGAGTGCGAGGTTCGAGTTTGCGTTCGAGGTCGTAGTCGAATACTGTATCCCAGCGATTGCAATTTGGAGCTACTTGTACGCACAACACCATACCACAGTAATAGCCTAACCTCCTCAGCCCGCGATTATTGAACACGACGGGAAGGCTCTGGGCTGGCATTATGCCCTATAAGATCGTCCGGTACGTGTACGAAGCCGAGTGAACTGCAAATCGAATAGAAAAACCGATGCGTACGCATCGTAGCCCTCCTCGTCTCTTACGCACACGTATCGGGGTCCTCACAACGTATACCACACTGTCTCTCCCACAGTCGGAAACACACCCCTCCCTCTTCCATCTCTCCCCCCTCTCTCTCATCACTTCCATCTGTCCCGCCTCTCAATCGCACACAGGCGATCTCATGCGTGTCGCACGCACGTCGACCTCCACCGCACCCGGAGCGAGCGACGCAAACGGTATCGGAGCGTTCTTCGAAACCTAAGCATCCTCGGGTCAATTATGGCGTGGAAGAAACTGCACATAGGGACAGAAGACGAAGTACGTACCGTCCACACACCCCGTTCCTTCAAAAGCGGCAGTACAACGTCAAGCTCCAGGCCCTTCATCCTCTCTCGCCACAAATCCTTACTCTCATCGTGTTCTTTGCTCATCTCCTCGACGGTCCAAAAACCGGCAGCACGACGTCCGGCTCAAGCCCCTCATCCTCTCCCTCTCTCGCTTCTGCTCGCCATGAGAATCCTTCGACATCTCGACGATCCGCTCGTTCAAGTACACAGTGCCCTGTACTCCCTCGTCTTGTGGCCTCCAATGTAGACCTCTCTTGTCGCTTGTCAGAACGCCCCAAACGTCGACGAGCCATACACCCACCACCCATCTCCGCCGTCTCGACATCGTTGACGAACGTCCCCACGCAGCCTACATGTCCTCAGTGGCCGTAGCCCTATGCTTCGCTCGGAGTCGAAGCTGCCGCTGTTTATGATATAATTGTCACGATAGCGGGGTACGTTGACTTCGGCGACGTACCATTGGAGGACGATGTAGATGTAGTTGGATACGTAGATGATGAGCTTGCCCTTGATGGTGGAAGTGATGTTGACGACGGCAATACACTGTATTTGCCCACGAAGGATTCAACACTGACTCCGCCCCATCCTCATTCTCATCCGACGTCAACTCCTGGACAGGAACGAGAAACACCCTCACCTCGACGCTCTCCCCACCTCCGACTTCAAACTCGCGGATCCTCACGCGCACTTTCCAGTCCCACACCCACGCCGGTGAGACCTTCCTCATCGCGTTCACTTCTGCAGATGCGGAACGAGCATTCTCTACCAACATGCGTTGCGCTACCCGCGTTCGAGTCGACTTCGAAGTGGCACGCGCAGGGCAACAAAGAGGAAGTGGGAGAGGGAGAGGCGCGATATGCGGTTGGGAGTCAATGTCACCTGGGAGTATCATTTCCACTGCTTCATCTACTGTCTCCTTCCGTCGCTGCCCGTCCTCTACTTCACCTTGCTCTCACTCACCCTTCTCTTCCTTCTCCTCACGACCTCGTTCCCCTTTTTGCTCTCGCTGCAATCCCCCTCACACGACTTCCCAATCATCTAATTCAACTCGATACACACCACTAGTCTTTCAGCCCACCTCTACGAAGAAACGTCCAATTCGTCATACCTCGACACTGCAGTGCTCTCCGCCGACTTTATCAAGAACCAGCTCTACAACGGTGTCATCATCCAGGACGGAATCAACTTGGGGACTTGCACTGTTGGACTCGGACCTTTCACGTACGATTCTGGGCTGACGATCGATGGCTTGAGTGCACTGGCCGCTTCAAATAGTTCATATGCGCCATTGTAGGTGCTCGTCTCAACGTCGTCCGGTATCTGCCTGCTAACGGTTGCGCTTTCGCAGCCTCTCAAGTTTGATCTCGACAGTGATACCGTTCCCAGGATGGACCAACTCGTCTAATGGGATTATCACGGAAGGTGAGACTATAGCTAGGGGACCTATCAATTCATACGATGCTGATTCCAAACAGGTCCCTCCGAATCGGCCGCTCCTACTGGAAGCGATTTTACGTATACTCTGAAAGGTGCGGGGAGACGCACCCAAACGTCTCTACATACTTATATGCAACCCTAGGAATCTACGTGCGAGGTCTCTACGAAGCCTACAGACGACTCCCGTCAAATTCGTCCGAAGCTGGTCTCATACGGAGCTACCTAACCGTTCAAGTACTTTTTCCTGCTTCACATAGTTCAAGTTGATTTGGCGTCTGATTAAGTGTGCGATTTCGTGTAGTTCAATGCCCTGCTGGATCTAGCGTCGACGCCGGGGAGTAATGTGTACTCGCCTCGATGGCAGGGACCTCCCATACCGAACTTGAACCCTACCGGACAACTGACAGCGATAGACGTCCTGAACTCTGCCGTAGGCCTAGTTGAGGACGAGGATACTAGCTCGTCATCGGCCTCTTCATCTAGGTGCGCCATATACTATACTCATCGATAGCGGCTTCTAACGTGTGCGATTTTGCTGTTGTCCTTCAGCGCCCCTTCACCATCTACTACCCCCATCGCCTCAAACGACTCCGCCACGAACAGCCACCACCGAATCTCCCCAGGCGCAATAGCCGGAATAGTCGTAGGCGTCGTCATATTCCTCTTCCTCGTCCTAGCCATCTTCTTCCTATGGCGCAGAAGAAGCCACACCTCCGCATCAACAAAAGAGACCTCAGCAGACCCGTACCTACACGTCAAACCCCTCGAAGACGGATCCACGCCAACGATACAAGTCCTCCCCAGACTCGGACTCGGAGGCACGCGAAATGAGAAACGTCCTAGTCCTACTCATGATAGGACAGAGTCGATAGCTAGGAGACCGTCTGCAGCTAGCCCGGTTCCTGAGTCGTCTGAGCCTGAGACGAGCGATCGGACTACCGTTAGCAGCCCGGTTCCCAACACGGAGTTGAATGTGGGCGCAGGAAACTCGAGCGCGACGGGGGGAGGGGGACAGCAGGTGACGGTTAACCTGGCGTCGTTCGAGAGGCTTGTGCAGCGGTTGGATACGGTTATTGCGTCGGGGTTGCCGGGGCAGGCTCAGCGGGTGCATCAGGAGCAGGAGGAGGAGCAGCCGCCGAGGTATGAGGCTTGAAGGGACCACGGGAAGTAAGGGAGTTTGGAAGGGATGGGAGGTTGGGTGTTATACTATATGTCTGGAATTTTTATGGAAATACGCTGTATTATAGGACTAGTTAGGATTGCTGCAATAATGTCGGATTGTTATGCTGGATTACAGCGATTGTGGTTTGGAGCTACTTGTACGCACAATATCATGCATCATGGCTCAAATGCATACCATAGCAATAGCTTAACCCCCTCAGCCAAAGCGGGACGCACCGTTGTTCTTGAACACGATGGGAAGGCTCTGCGGTGGCGCACAGCGTAGCCGTATCCCTAATCGTCCCTTACGCACATATATTGAGAGTCCTCACAGCGTATACCACACCGTCTCACCCACACCAGGGAAAC
>JAXQGN010000320.1:0-49411 GCA_037039805.1 Irpex sp. M6601 | reverse complement strand
TAAGTCGCTGCCACCACTCGCCTCACGAACGGGGTACTGAATCTGCTCTAGATACCTTCTTCTGTACCCCCTCATCTGGTTGTACGCAAAGTCGCCGAGCATGGCCACTCAGACCGTCATGCATGCTCTATTCTTGCCGACGCCCTTCAAACGTGCTCTCGCCCACTTGGCTGCCGCAACCGATGCTTCGTCTGCTGATAAGTCCGACGGTCCCAACGCATCTGGGCCCTCGAGAGGTAATGGGGAGTTTACGGAGGTAGTCAAGCCTGGTGCGCTATACCGTGAATGCTCTGTTGTGTCTCTGAAGGTTGCTCCTTTGCCGGACGCTCCGAGTGAGAATGCCGACGCGAAAGACAAAAGCAAGGGAAAGGGAAAGCAGAAGCAGGCGAAAGCAGGAGAGAAGGCAAATACAGACGACGACGTGGACATTGAAATCGAAGATGACGGAGAGTATGGCGGAGAGGGAGTTGGGAGGGTTGTTTGGGAGTGGTACGAGAAGCGATTGAAGTCCTGGGAGGCTGAGGTGAACGCGAAGGGAGGTAAGGAAAGCACTGAGAAGGCATCCTGAACATGTATACGTCATTTTGTGCGTAGATGTCTTGTATCGAAGACTACCCGCTTGCGCGTAATCTTACTCATGAGATGAACCATGGCGAAGCTGTCAGCGCGATACAAGGACCTGAGTGCTGACTCTGGTAATGGTAATGCCCTCGGAAAGCTGTATAGAAGAATGGCTGCTCCTAGCGATGATATTTGCCAAAGTCACTGAACATGATCATGGTACAACGCCGTCTCTGCAGTAGTACCAACTAGCTATACTATGCCTTTCACAGAAAACCTGGAGGTAGCAACAGAATGCTCTTAGCAGATCTCGCGGACGAATGTGTATGCGTATGACTCACTGTTAGCATCTCATCTCCCAATCCTGCGTGTTCCAAAAGGAATGGACCTCCGATGGAGTCGTGCAGATAGCAGGGAGTTTTATGCGTGGCCCGATGTCTGAAGCTCCCCCATCAGGAGGATTCTTGGCATCTTTGAAGTAGACTCGAGGGACGAGTTGCTCGAAGTCAGACATGTCCTCCTCGCATACATAGTGTACATTCCCCGTAAATATTTCGCTCCATTCCTCAGAGTCTTGAGGATACGAAAGTTCGTGCACGACACGCAATCTCTTGACCGGTTGACCAGATACTGTTCGCTTTGTTATAAAGTTTTTGATCGAGGGGAGATCTGCTTTCTTTGGATTGTGTAGTTGTAATATGGTCAGGGAAGGGAATAATTCATGCTCGAGAATTAGGTCGAGCCAGAATGGGAAGCTACGCCTGAGAACTAGCTTCCGAAGATCCTGCATCATTTTCATTGTCGCAGTCAACAGAAGGAGTTCACTGTCGCTTAAGATACTGTTCGGAAGCCAGAACCAGAGTTCTCGGGTCGGAGGAGTTCGATAATAAACCACAGAAGAGCAGAGGCAGTATACGCCCTGCAAGGGATGTGGAGCGCTGATGCGATGGCTAGCATGTCCGTCCGTGCCGACGAAATGGTGTTGGCTGATGAATACACTGCGACCCGGAAAGAAATGACCGTCAGCCCACAAGGTTCCCAGGAGGGTGAAAGCATTTGCCGTATTCTCCAAATGATAGTTCTTCGCGTATCCCGTGCCATGCACGACGACCTTCCTCTCAAGGAAGTCAATAAGAGCACGAACCGCCCGGTTCCCAATCCATCGAGAGCCAGACAGAGAGATCCGTTTCAAGGCCTGCATCTGCACAGGAGGTAGCGCATCTACTTCCTCAGATAGGCTAGGTTGCTCCTGGATTTCACTGAGTACCAGATCCTCCAGGCCGGAGTTGGACTTGAGAAGGTCATGTAAACCGCGGAGGAGGTGTATGTCGAAGCGTTGGTGGGTGAGGGTTAGATGGCGCAGAGTATGGAAAGTCCCAGTGTACCAGCCGGTAAAATGGAAGATGGCCAAGGTTCGTAGCCGGGGTAGGCACCATTTCTTGACGGGAGCGTTGTATGGCGCACGAAATGTCTCGCGCCTGGCTCTGTCTCCCAGAACTAGAACCTCCAGGCTACTGAAATCGACGATAAAGGCTTTCAAGATGGAAGGATCCACGTGGTACATGGCGAACTTGCGAATGCGCCAGGACTCCGCTGCGAGTTTCTCAGTCAGCGTTCTCAACGCCGACTTAGAATGTTTGCCTTGACCATCTAATTGAACGACGAGCGGAACAACCCCAGATTTCCGCAAGCTCAGGTCCACCAAGTGTGAGTTTCTAACTCGTACTCCTGCCTCATCGAATACCGGCCGTGGACTGGGAGGTACACGATCACAGATGGAAATGTAGCTCCAGAGCACCGGTGTCCTGAGGGCCATCTGACGCCAATGGTGACAAACCGACTGGATTATCTGCTATGAGTATGGTCGAGGTCTTGTCTGGGGCCATCCAGCAAATGGACGATGAAGTTCGTCCATGGTATGCTCGAAGATGGTGCATAGGAGCTCTGGTGGAATTCGATTTATGGGGGCCAGCCTATTTCGTAGCTTTCGAATATTCTCAAATAAACTCTCTACTTTCTTCAGCATATTGAGAACCTTTTGAAGGGTTGGAGACGTCGTACGTCGTGCAGGAAACGATTGCGACTTGCCTTGTCCATTCCCAACTGATCCAGAGCGCTAGTGAGCAGCAATGGCAATTAGATCGAGTTCTTCCTATATGAATGATATTACTCATACCAGTCAGCGTTCTCGTTTCCAGACAGGAGCCATTCTAAGCATAGTCCTGCGTATTCTAGAGCGCTATCCATTTTCCCTGCGTCAAAGGCGAAAGGGAGTGAGGCGGAAAACATCTATGAAGAATGGCTCAATTTTGTGGCATGCTACAGCGATACGAATATAATACCTTGGTTTGGAGTTATCTGTTTGTTGAGGCTCTGGGTAGAATAATGGTTGTCTGCCAGTGAGTGCTTCGTGCACTCTAAGTTCTCACTGTTCGTAGTCACGGGTGCACACTGGCGGCGGCACTGGCAGAAAGGTGAGACGAAAGAGGGGCTTCGACAGCGTCGCCGCCTCGTAATCTGCGTGGACGCAAATAATGCACGACGCAGATGCGTGTTAGTATTCTGTTCATCGCGTGCCAACAGCGTGCAGCGGTAAGCTTCTGTTACACAGCGGTGTGTCACGTACGGTGAACTTGACAAAACGTGGGTCTGTCTATAAGAGGAAGTAGGACCGTTATCACCGCTTCGGCAACGACCGTGATTGCATAACACATTAGCATCGGACCGGTCGTTGGTACGACGCTCTTCGAATTGAACTACCACCGTTGTTGAATGCGGGGGGTGGTATAGCGTCGCCTACAAAGTCAGCAGCTCAAGTTTTGACTCTCCTGTGATACCTGGCGTATCAGTATGTTTTACGAAAGACCTGGGGTGCTGCAGCGCATCTGGGAGTTCACGTACGTCCTGCTAACTGCATCCTTTTCTCGCATATTCATTACACCCTGCTACACCCCATCATTTCCGGGAGTTCCAACGAGAACTCAACGGCCTACTGTGGGCCATCGGTCCGTTAAATGCTTACGATTTTTGTCACGATGTCCAAGGCGCAAACGAGAAGAGCGCAGGATATACGTATTTCTCCGCGGATCCGCGTGTAACCCGTCCCATCTGACCATGACGACAATGATGCCTAACAGACTCGATATTCTGGTAGCTGATCCTTTTTTGATACTTAAAGGCTCGAATATGCGGACGCATACGCCCCATCAAGCATGAAGAGTGCAGCAAAGCTAGTCCACTACCTGCTGACATTGCAGTTCGCGGCATCTGCTGTGTTCTCGTACAGCGTGCCGCCGGGATCACCAGGCTTCTACCACGGGAATTCAACTGCTGCTGTCACATTCGACGCACACTCACTGTTTCTGGATGACAAGAGGGCGTACCTCTTCAGCGGTGAAGTGCATGCGTGGAGGATTCCAAGTGGACCTGCCCTATGGCGGGATGTATTTCAGAAGCTGAAGGTGAAGTGTATCGAGTCTTATTGGCTAATCTACGTAGCTAAAGTTTGGCAGGCCGCAGGCTTCAACGGCGTATCGGTGTATCATCACTGGGGAATATCTGAAGGCAAAGCGGGGTCTCTTGACTTTGATTACTTCAGGTCGCAAACCGAAGTATATGAAGTCGCAAAGGAGGTTGGACTGCTAGTGACTTCGAGGCCAGGTGTGAGTACTTAGTTTTATTTTGACTGAAGTCACTCAAAGTTCTTACTTATGTTCTCGTAGCCGTATATCAATGTACGTATTTCGTTTACAACTGTCTACGCGTAACTCAAATGATGTCCTTCAGGCAGAAACGAGTATGTCTCCTGTTATAATTATCTCATCAAACTCTGACTTCGATGATTTTAGCTGCTGGTGGCTTTCCCGGCTGGCTCACCAACGTACCTGCCAAGGCTAGGACGAATCAAACTGGGTTTACCGACGCTTGGACGCCGTGGATTGAATCTGTGGCCAAGTTTGCGACGCCTTACCAGGTAAACTCATTCGAATGCCGTCAATAAGCTACATTCTGACAATATTTGACAGTATCCGGATGGCCCAATCATAGCCGTCCAATCAGAGAACGAGTTTTTCCAGTCTACCGCGAGCGATCCTGGGCGGTCGGAGCATATGGTTCTCATTGAGAATACTTTGAGAGACAACGGCATAACGAAAGTTCCTATGTGCGTATTTCTGTTTTGAACTCTCCTTTACCCACTAACAGAAGATTGATAGAACGCACAACGATCAATCTCCTTCGGGACGGTACGCTCATGGGCTTGGCGAAGTCGATCTATACTTGTGGGATTCTTATCCCCAAGGATTTGACTGTGCGAATCCTGCTTCATGGCCCGAACAGAGCAGTGCTAGTCTCGTCCAGGCGCATCAGGTACGCCCTCAAACCTCCCCTTGGTGATTAATTAATGACTTATATTGGTCAGTCTATCATCCCAGATGTCATGTGGGGCAGCGGGGAATTTCAAGCAGGTGCATTTGACCCCTGGGGAGGTGTACGTGTTTTCACTCTTGAGTGTAACCCTAGTCGCAAGATTGATGTTTTTCTGTAGTCCGGGTATGACAAGTGTTTCCAGTTGACGAACGAGCAATTTGCCAACGTGAGTCTTTTTGTCCACTTAATACTCTACTAACAATACTGAAATGACTTGTATAGACTGCCTACAAGGTAAAGAAGGCTTACAGGTATGATTTATGCAGCATGCTAATGAAGTTACGAAGAACCTCCTTGCGGCCCAAACGACATATGTAAACCTCTACATGAGCTATGGGGGAACGAATTGGGGTAACTTGGCAGAGCCAACGGTTTACACTTCGTGCGTTCTTGCTTGTGTTTATGTAGGATATGCCTTATGCTGAAATCTGTTCATACTAGATACGATTATGGAGCACCCATCCGCGAGGACCGCACGCTCTCACCAAAATATTCCGAGATCAAACTCATCACGAACTTCCTGCACGCCTCGCCGGATTTCCTTGTTGCCGATATTATTGGCAACGGTACTGTCGGTAATGGAATAGCATTCGCTAGCAACCCCAAGATATACACGACTGCTTTTGGTGCTCCATCGGGAGCTCATTTCTACATCATCCGCCAAAACAGTGTGACGTGAGTACTTCTATGCATATAGCACGATTAACACGCGTCACTCAGCTTGTGCCAGGTATACCACGCCGGTTGAATTTACAATACAAGTCAATGCTACCGGCGGCCTCGTAACAGTTCCTCAGTTCGGCGGCAATGCGACTTTAAATGCGCGAGAAAGCCAGATAATAGTCGCACAGTATCCCTTCGGGTCGCATAAGTTGTCCTACTCCACCGCGGAGGTAACGATACTTCTCTCTGCGTTTCTCCTGAAGCTCAATCAGCTCTCTAGGTCTTCACGTGGACAACGATTGATGGTACCGACTACCTCGTGCTCTACGCTGAAAAAGGTCACAGCATCGAGGCCGTCGTAACAGGCGTGCAAGGCAGTGCCGTCCACCAAACTGGTTCATCTTCGGTGTCTGCACGCGCGGGTGCCTTGAATACGCTCATTATCACAGGCAATCCATCTGGGATCACTACGGTCTCCGCGGGCAATGTTACCGTCATTGTCGCCGACAAGCATACTGCGTTGTCATTCTGGAACGTCCGCGTCCCTGATAACTCGCACACCCAATATGACCAAGCACCAGATGTACCGTCTGTGCTGGTCTTTGGACCGTATCTGGTAAGGAACGCTACAGTACAGGGGTCCACGCTGGCTATCAACGGCGACCTGAACGCTACAACGACATTGCAAGTCATCGCCCCAGCTTCTGTCAAGAGCGTTACGTGGAACGGGCAGAACGTTAGGGTACAGAAGTCGAGCAGCGGTGCATTGCAAGGACGACTGTCATTCAACGTCAAGGCGCCGACGTTGCCAAGCTTGAAGCAAGCGGTGTGGTCCACTGCAGACTCGTTGCCAGAGATTCAACCCGGTTTCGACGATGCAGACTGGGTTGACGCGAACAAGACGAGCACACCAAGGCCATATCAGCCGCAAGGAGGCAAGGTCAGTGCATCGATTGTTTTCTACTTGTGGAGCACACCAAGCTTATGGGCTCGTCATACAGTTTGTGGTCTATGCGGATGAATACGGCTTCCATCAAGGTCCGGCATATCGTTTTATTTGTTTTGGCATGTCTAACTTGTCACTCAGGCAACACCATCGCAAGAGGACATTTCGCGGGGAAGAATGCCACAGGTGTTCAGCTTATTGTTCAAGGGTACGTAGGGGCTTGCTATATCTAAAGCTCTATGAAGACTCAAACATCCTTTGTTTTTCGAAATTTCGACATCAGAGGGTTCAACTTCGGATACAGCGCATGGATTAACTCGCATTTCCTCGGATCGAGTCAAGGTACCAACCAGTACTCCTCTGACGGCGGTGTCGATATCACCAACACGACATGGCAATTCGATCCCAGTCAGCTCAATGACGGGGATAACGTGCTGACCGTTGTTGTTGATCCAACTGGTATGTCTGTCGAGCGTTGAGAGGCCATAACTAACTGGACATCCATGCCATAGGGCTTGAGGAGGACTATAACGGTCAAGATACGTTTAAGGTGCTTTCCTATGCCGGTGTTTCTTGTGATGGTTCTGACACATAACCCAAATAGACACCTCGGGGTATCCGTGGCTACACACTGCTCTCCTCATCCAACGCTTCTTCGGTAGATTTCACGCACTGGAAGATCCAAGGCAATCTCGGTGGCGAGGATTTCCCCGACAAAGTACGCGGACCACTGAACGAGGGGGGTCTATTCGTCGAACGCCAAGGCGCGCATCTTCCCGGATTCCCTTCGTCCTCTGCGGGGTGGAATGTGTCTTCCTCGTCTACGCCCTATACTGGAATCTCCAGTGCAGGAATCAGGGCGTACCGCACGACTTTCAACCTCAGCCTACCTGCAAACGCAGACATCCCCATTGCACTTAAGTTCACAAGGACGCCGAGCAGTAGCTACCGGTCGGTCGTGTATATCAATGGTTGGCAGTTCGGTAGGTTCAGCTCGAAGGATGGACCTCAGGAGATATTCCCCGTGAGTTCGGCCACTTTTTTTGAATATGACGACAATACTGACGAGTTGTTGCTTTATAGCTTCCGGAGGGTATCTTGAACCATCACGGTCAAAATGAGCTACTGGTGACGCTGTGGTCTCTTGGTGCGTGGTTCCTGTGCATGCATCTTCTAACATCGTTCTGAAATATATTCCAAAAAGATGCCGCGGGTGCAAAGATTGCTGATCTTGAACTGGTCAATACTGCGCTGGTGAGCTCGAGCAAGGACTCGATCCCCGGCCTCGTCGTATCTCCCGGCTACACCGACCTCAGGAAGTGAATGATGAAGCACAGGTATCACGCTTCAACTTCGTGGATAATATACGGATAATGTAAAAATACACATTTGTACTGTCTTGCCTATTGTGTCAACAAACTCTTTGCTGCGCCGTATTTGTACAATGGAATCCATTGTTCCTGTATCATCAAGCAGTCCCAAGAGAGATAGCGAGTCCCTTCGCACCAACAGCAGCCGCGTCGTCGACAAACTCCCATCGTTTGAATATGATCCCTCGATCCGCCAGCTTCTCGAATATGATATTCCTATACTTCTCCACGCCAACCAGTGACCCACCAAAGCACAACACACTTTGGCTCGCGTCCACACCTCTTAGAGTGCCCGGCTTGCAGAGAAGGCTGATCTGATCAACTAGCTCTTTCGTGGTGACTTGTAGCACATTCAACGCGAGAGGATCACCGTCTTCAAAGGCTGCCTTGAATACGAGAGGAGCCAGCTGGGACAATCTCTTCTCGCGAGCAAACCGCCCGTATATTGGTGCATCGGGCTTAATCGTCGCACCCTGGACAGGATCGGGTAAATGGACAGCTGCTAACAGCTCATATACGCCCGTCTCTGGCAGCCCGAACTCTTTCAACACCAGCTTCTCCAGCGTATTCTTTTCTGTAGGTATATCGAGGGGACCTTCGACGGAGGCGGCATCGGCACGCTTGACGATCTGTCGTATGGCCTCCCTTCCAACGTGAAACCCTCCTCCCTCGTCGCCCAATATCCACCCCCACCCTCCTGTCCTTCCCATCTCTATGAGCTGTCCAGTCGAAGGATCTTGATTAAAGCTGATGACAATACTGCCAGTACCAGCGATGCACGTTACAGCAGAGGAGACATCATCGTGCACTTGCAATGGCGCGGCGAGTAGATGCGCATCGTTGGCAACGATGAGACGTTTGCCTTCCGGTAAATCCAGCAATTTCGATATGGCATCGCTGATGGAATCGACAACAGCTTTGCTATCTGCGCCCGATACGCCTAACCAGGCAGCGGCGAAGAGAGGTTCAGAGGGTGGTAGAGGAACCGGGTCTACTGAAGGGGGGGACACGCATGTCTTGAGAGCGTTGCTCACGGCCTGATGGATGGCTGTTGTGAACGCTTCGACTCCGAGGTAAGAAAAATTCGATGGACCGCCGAGGGCACGTCCCTTGATGGTGCCGGATGCGTCGCAGATGACGGCGGACGTCTTGGATCCACCACAGTCGAGGCAGACGAAGAGCGACATTGTCGAGAGAGGGGGGCTGATGATGGGTGTATTCAAGAAAAGGCGGTCGAGCAGAGGACTACATACTTGGCTGGTTGCATATGGTCAACTTTATCGGAGGCAAGTCATGTGTGTTATCTCCCGAGGTCTGATCATATGGTGGTAGAAGCATTGTACTGGCCACGGATGTGATAGGATGAAGGACTGTTGACAATCAACGCACATCAAATACGATCATCATGTGGGTCGAAACGAAAGACCTGATCATGAGGAGTTGTACGATATAAAATGCCCGATAAGGAAATTTTCCACTAAGTAAGACTTGCCGATTCGATCGCCATGAACTTCATGACAGTCATAGCTGCCCCAGACTGAGCCTGAGGATAATTGGATGCAGGTGCAGCGAGTCGGGATTAGCGTCATTCTGAAAATCATGAGGCAAGGGGCCACCGGTCATACAGCATACAAGGCACACCGCCGGCAACGAAGACAGTAGTGTTAGGTTATGTACTGTGCGGATGAGATACAAGATGTCTGGAGATGCACTTAGTCTACGAAGAACAGGATCGCAAGGTTGCTATCGTAGTCACTGTGATACCACACCCTCTCTCTCGCTTTGGTCATCGTTACTGGTTACGCTATGGTAGACTAGAATCGTGCTTGGCACCGGCGCGTCCGGGCTTTTCAACTTCAGGTTGTACTTCGTTTCGACACCTCTCTTGCGTAGCAAGGCCACAGCCTCATGGACATAGCACCACAACTCCTCTCCTGGTTCAAATATGGCGTGGTGAAAACCATCAATTCTGAACTGCGTCAGAGAGGGAAACTTGTCTGCGTGTGACAGCAGTTCTGCTAATGAGCTTAGATCGACAAGGTCCAACTTTGCGTCTTCCGGTTCGAGGAGATAAGGCCACAAGGCCACGCACTTGAGCCCTTGTGAGCAAATAGATGAAAGAGCTAGCGAGAGGAGAATGGATATAATGGGATCTTGGCTCTGGTGCTGGAACAGGACCGTTTCGAGACTTGTATTGGTTGAGAGGTCGGGATGAGCGGTGATCAGTATATCTGTGTAAGGGGAATGATGATATCAGTAGTGGATCGAGGAAGTGACTCCACAAGGGGCGAATCACCTTCCTCGTAGCCGTCTAGTAATTCATCGTCCTGGACTTCAAACAGAACTTGTGTCAATTTCGACCCCAAATGGCCCAGGATAGTGCGAGCGAGTTCACGATGTGTCGCCGTGTATCGAAAGGGATAAAGAATCTTGAGTGATGACAGATGTGCCATCGAGCTTTGCGAAACCCATATGGCGAAGGCCAATAGGTCGTATATGTGATCTTGCCGGTCGTATTCCATCCGCCCATGGAATGTGATACGTCGCAGAGAGGGAGGGGTCTTAACCTTGCTATTACTGCCATAGGACTCCGCCTCAAGACGAGTCCAAACGTTCCATTGGCACATGTAGAAGTCAAGGCTGTTCAGAGACGGGAACCATTCGAGCCACTTGAAGAAGGAGTTAAATGACTCGAATCCACAATTTTCGACTTTCAGCTCGATGACTTGCGCACCGCAATGGCGCACAAACGCGGCCAGCGACTTGGACTTCATGAGCTCCGTAATCGACGTAGCGTAGCCCCTGAACTTCCACTTAATGTGTAGTTTCCTCGGGAATGAAGAAAGGTCGGACGCGACGGCGGCCTCGCTAGACTCTGGATCATTGTATTGACAATAGATATCAAGCGTTTGCCGCCAACGAGTTGGGGTAATTACGACGTTCCTGTGCAGTGTCCGTTGAGCTGTGTGCCTCCACTTGCGACCAACTAATGCGCAGGCCTTCAGCTGTCCGACACGTCGGCTATCGTCGTCGAGTGCGAGCTGCTCAACAATCAAATCGAGAATATCAGCTGGGCACCGGTCAATACCCATCTAGAATGAAGAGCCAAGACAGTGAGTATCAAGACTTATATATACAGCAATCTACAGTGGCTAGTACTAGTGAAGTTAGGTTGGTACGTACCCTCGTGGGGCTGTCCTCCCTGCCTGCGGTGATGCGGTCTAAAGTAGAGGCCATGCGCTCTGTTGCCATATCAGGCCATGTATGCGCATCAACGCCACCATCAAAAGCCTGCCCTAAGCAGTACTCTACATATACACTCTTGCGCTCGACGAAAGTTTTTTCTTCGTGCGGCGACACAGCTATACAAGTTTCCCAACGTTGCTCATGACTGCCAATTCACACGCGGTCGTTCGAGTGTCAAGCTGTGTCAAGAGCAATTATGCGGACGTCTTAGTACCCAATTGTCGTCTCTTCTGCTTTATTTTCTCGAGGAGAAGACGGGTCGGTGGTTCCCTACAGTCCTTCTTCTTAGTACAGGATATAAATACTCTGAGCTGTTTTAGAGTACTGTTTGAATCAATGAGACTCAGTGATTTGATCTTTGTGGTTTTTGAGCTTTCTTTCACACAACTACGTGTATGAAGTATTCAGTTTGACAGACAAGTGAGACGAGCACGCTCATGAACGTAATGATGAATTCCGCTGCCATACTCAGTCCCGAGACTCTGCGGTGTAGGCCGTAATGCATGTTGACCTCCTTCGTTGAGCTGTGCATGCAATCTTCGAACGGAGCCTTCAAATTGATGAAAAGCCCTGCCGATTTCTGGCCCAAAAACATGAATATATCAATTTAAAAATGAGATGTTCCACAGGACAGAATACGTGATGGATACGGAAGTTTTATCGGGCTGGACGAAAAAGAAAAAAAAATGTAATACGATAGCAACTACTCGTTTCGATCGAGTGACCTCGGGGTTATGAGCCCCGCGCGCTACCCCTGCGCCAAGTTGCTGTGTTAGAAAGAGGCTTCCAGGTTTATATAAAGCGATTTGTGCTCTTGAAGTCGTAGCACGCTGACCCGGCGGATGTTGCAGCAGCAGACGCAATCACTATTGAATTCGTTCCACGAGCTTGGTAAGACCTCTCAACTGTTTCCCTCGTATGCAACCCGTTGATAACCATTATCTTTACATAGTCTATAAACAAGTCTGATTTTCGACTCGTTCGTATTCAATTCTCCGAGGCTGGATGCTCCCGCCGCCGAGGTCCCGCCATGGCAACCAGTGGTACCAATGTAAAGGCGCGATCGCCGACATGTCGGCCTCGTATCCCAATCAAGGACGATCCTCCTAGGGCGAGAAAGTTTCTGTCGGACCTTGTGCGTGCGAATGCGCCCTGAGAGGCACTCTAGCAAATCTCCCTCGGGATCTATTCAAAGCAGTGGGAAAGGTCGTCGAAGACCGCAGCTCCCTCTTCGTCCTCCCCACCTCCCTGCTGTCTCTTCTCACTGCACCTCAGACACTTTGCTGCTGTCTGTCGCAGAGCTGGTATAATTTCGGTCACGGTCATCAGCTACTGATCTCGCGATGTCGAAAGAAGACGCCGGCGAAGAGTTCAAGCCCGCAAAGGAGCGTGTACCGACGGACGCGCCTACCGTTGAGAACCAGCAGCAGGAGCAAGGGGTTCAGCAGTGCGAATGGACAGTGAATATCCCTAAGGAATTTTTCTTCATTCCCGTCCCAAAGCATCTGCGACATGATCCAGAGAACCCGGCACATTTTGGCCTGTTCTTGAATATTGTGTTCGCTCTTGCAACCACCTTTAGTGCGTACGCGTCAACAAGTGATCAAACCGCTCGCGTTTGCTAATATTACTCTGCAGTTGTTTGTAATCTTTACTGGTGCCAGCCTATCCTAAGTGAGTCACCGATATTCCCGTGATTGTGCTTAGAGCCAAGTTTATCTCTTCACTCAGTCCAGCTTTCGCAATCTTTCAATGTCCCATATGATAGAGTCTCTAATATCCCCACACTACTACAAGGCGGGTACGTAGCCCTAATTCCTCCAATCTCCCGCAACTACTAATTTCGATGAATTCAGCTATGCTTCCGGCCTTCTATTAATCGCACCAGCAGGCGATCTCGTCCGCCGGCGCCCACTCATCCTTCTGCTCATCGCAACGAGCACAGCACTCACCTTCGGCCTGGCATTCACAAAATCATTCGTCGCATTCGAAGTCCTCTCCTTCCTTGTCGGCGCAGCCTCATGTACCCCTCAAATCCTCGTTCCTCTTGCAGCGGACATCGCTCCTCCACACCGCCGCGCCTCTGTCGTCTCTATCGTCATATCCGGCTTGCTCTTTGGTATCCTCGTCGCCCGTGTCGTTGCCGGACTTATAGCCGAATTCGTGTCATGGAGGATCGTGTTCTATCTTGCTATCGGACTTCAGGGACTTACGTTCGCTATGCTTTACCCTCTGATGCCTGACTATCCAGTCAGAAATACGGGCCTATCGTATGCGGGGATTTTGTGGACGATGGCAAAGTTCGCAGTCACTGAGCCTGTCCTTGTGCAAGCTTCGCTCGTAAGCTTGGCCTCTATGGCATGCTTCACAAACTTCTGGGTGAGTCCGATTCAATGAGGGTATAGACAAGTCACCGACCATGTGTGCAGGTTACTCTCACTTTTCTCCTAGGCGGACCTCCCTATTTCTATTCAACGTGAGCTTTTCCTCTGTACACCATGTTATTCGCCATACTAATCCTTACTATAGTCTCGTTATTGGGCTCTTCGGTCTCGTGGGCATGGCAGGTGTCCTCAGCGCACCTCTCACAGGTCGACTCATCGATAACCTCATCCCATGGCTTGCCACAGTCATCTGTACCGTCGGTCTCCTCCTCTGCCAAGCAGTCCAAACAGGCGCGGGAGGCATCCACATAGCTGCCGTTGTCATCTCGTGTTTCGGAATCGACGTCTTGAGGCAAATGCAGCAGGTGTCGTTGACTACTGCCGTTTTTGAGTTGGACCCCAAGGCGCGCTCGAGGATGAATTCTGTCATACTTGTATTCGTGAGTGGTTAGATCTTCACATAGTAAATATAATAATAACTGATGAGTCCCGTACAGATCTTTGTGGGGCAAATCATGGGTACCGCCGTTGGTACTGATGTCTTCACGAAGTACGGCTGGCGACCCGCGGCGGCTCTATCTCTCGCCTGGACGGGCTTCTGTCTATTTATACTCCTCATTCGCGGACCACATTGTTCGCGATATACCTGGCTCGGATACGAAGGTGGACTAAGATTGACGAAAGTCCCCCTTCAAAAGCCGGACGTGGAGAAAGCGCAACAGACCGAGGTGGTAGATGTTCATGGGCTTGGTGAGAAAAGCAGCTTGCAGGAACGGGATGTTGTGCAGGAAGATGGAAAGGTGACGCGGTATGAGCTGGAGGAAGCGGGTGACGACAACCGATCCGAAGATAGTGCTAGCACCAAGCGAAATCCATGAGACAGCTCTTGTTTGCGGTCTGTGTGTGCTCTGAACGCGTATGCTTATCTGTTTTGTGTACTCGGAAGGGACGCATTGGAAATGTACTGGCTTCCTGTTGTATGTCGAATAGACTTTCATCATGGGTGAATAGACATACTACTGTATTTGCAGTGATGTGAAAATCTGCATTACACCTCCGAGAGCTTAATTTGTCGTACGTTCCTACTTCCCCAGCAGCTCCTTGGCTAACATGAGGGTTACCGGAAAACAGATTAGAAAACGGTCCTCGGGCTAGGGGTTCGATAAGATATTTATTTGTATAGATTCAGTGCATACACGAGAGCGACGACGATATATAGGCACAGGCGACGGACATCCTACGAATAGAGGTGCATCAGCAAAAGGTCTAAAAGCGTAACGAAAGATGGGAGTTCAGAAGTGTCAATTCTGGAGCACGCCCCTGACGAGCAGGGTATCCTCCCTGAAGAAATTCAATTCAAAAGAAAAGAAGCATCATGGAAAAGGGGGGAAAGAATGAATACTCACCTCTGTAGTTAACACTACCGCGGTCACGAGTAGGGAACAGACGAACTGTTCAGAGCAAGGAAAAAATAGACAGTGAAACACTGCGAGTGCTGTATGTCCTGCAACGGCCAAGAGTAAGCCCCATTCCGTTGACGGCTTTCCGAGGAAAGCCGCAATCGCATAACTGTGTCTATGAGTAACACAGGCCGACCGCTCTCGAGCGAAACCTGAACCCGACCCGACGCTCATATCTTCGCGCCAATTCGTGTCTTCACCAGACTCCGCTTTTGAGCAAGGCATCGGCGGCAGGCTGACTACAGGCCGAGCTTATGTCCGACGTATAACGCGTCCATAGAGCAAGAAAGACCTGGTCTCATCCCACCCGCCAGACGTTTGGTCCCGCCGCGCTTGGAGGCGAGGGTTTGCCGACGAATCAAGCGGGAGGACTTGAGCTCTGCATCTCCGGGGACTTTCCCCACAGCGTGTTCGAGTTGAAGGTGCGTGGACCTTTTGTGCGTGAGCTGCGACAGCGATTCTTTGGTCGTTGCAGGATGTGGAAGAAAAAATCTGAAGAGCGAGGGCGCTTGTGTTTATGACAGAGTCAGTATAAACTCCGCCGGCATTGACCGAAATGACCTCAAGGGCGCACAGTCGACGTCGTGTTCACGCGTCCCGACGTCGACCTCTGCGCTCTGCTCATCGTGGTCCACAATGGCCAACAAGACGCCCTCGACTTCATCTGACGAGAACAAGAAGGCTCCTCATCGATTTGTTCTTCTCGCAGACAAGCTACCACATATCACAATCAATGTACCCAAGAATCCCGAGCGTAGGTCGCATGCCATTCCTTATCCACCGCCTCTCATAACATGTAATAACCCTCATTTCAGTACCTCTTGGTACCGAAGCGTCCGAACGCTGCTTCATGTACTGCTCTCAGAGTCTAAGGGGCCGTGCGTCTCATGAAGAGCCGTGGTGCCGCACGATATGTATACGCAAGGTCTTCAAGCCTGAACTCCGTGGAGTATTGACACTTTCCTAGTTTCCTGATGGTTGTATCACTGACCAATGTTCACAGACGATCATTGCCACCGGGCAAGAGATTGACCTCAAAATTCCCCTGCCGCCGGAAGGTCAGAAAGGCGCACAGTTCGTAAAGTCGCTCTTCGCTATGCGTTCGCGAGGCCAGGATGGTGAGAAGGACAGCGAACCGGATTGGAGTGCTATTGCGAACAACCCTAATCTCAAGGATGTGGAGATCTGGAGGCCGGGCTGGTATCTATATATGTCCAAGCGGTTCATCCCTGGTGTGATGGAGGTATCGAGCATGGAGGATACGTTGTGGAAGACCCAGCGGGCACGTTTGGCGAAGGTAGAGTACTTGAAGAAGTACTCGAAGAAGAGCTTGAAGGAGGTGGCGGAGCAGGTTCCAGATTTGTTGCCAACGCTGGAAGAGGACATTAGTAGGTCTTTAGAGAGGTGCGTCATGTATGTTTCAATCCACGACTATGGTTGACACGTGTGATATAGCGAGGGGACCATGATTGTACCCCTTCCTCCACCCTTTCCACCCATATCCGATTCGATGAAGAAGATGCTCGAGCCAGCTTTCAAAGTGTTAACCCACACGCAAGAGAGCATCACTTCGGGAAGACAACTACAGCTTGCAGAACGACTATGGGAGAAAGCACAAACACCAGATCCGTTCATCCTCGCGAGAAACGTGTTACGTAAAGCGTGGAAGACATGGACAAATTCCGAAGATGACGATGACGACAGCACAGGCGGAAGGCAGCCTTAGAGCCAATGTTGCGCTCTTTGTTATGCTGAAGACTGAAATCGCACTCACATGTATCGATAGATCTATTATATTTCCCGCAGATACCCGTAATACAGCATTATACTTCGGCATGTTGAGGCTGCAGCCTTGCAAACGGATATTAGTTTTGTGAACAAGCACATATTACTGGCTGAGCTAGAGGTGTCACACAACTGCGAGCTAACAATAGGTCGGCGGGATAGCGTAAAAGCTTCGCATGTGCCAATAAGGCGAGTTCCTTTGGCAGTTTGTGTCGTCGATGGAACTAACATTCTAATCCCAAACTTGCCAGGTTTTTACGCGACATGTGCACATACACCCGGAAGCGATAATAAATTAACCTGTTCATACATACAGCGCCGTGGCCAACGCTTTCCAAGATTACAGTAGGATTGCAACTCGAAGATATCTACGCTCTCGCCGTCAACATCCTCCAGGAACTATCTGTACTCGCAAGCTCTTCAGGAATAAACGGCCCCTGCCATCGCTCTGGCTCGAACTCGTAGAAAGACGAATTGAGTTGTTTTGCAGCCCGCAGAGCGTGCAATACGAATGGGTTTTCGGAATACACCCGAATCAAGGGATGCTCGCAGGTTCGCGCTTGGATGAACTTCAGTAAGTCCTCTGCACACGACGCCGGGAGCCCACCATCCCTGTCGCTAATGACCAATTCTCGCAGATTTGGCCAGGCGGACGGATCCTGCTGCGACCCCGTGATGTGGGGCTCGCTGGGCGACGAAAGGGATAGGACGGCTGAGGCCACGCGGCTCTCGAGGCAAAGTTGATCGACGTTCGGGAATGCGTGGAGGAATTGTTTGGGGAGAGATTTAACGGATTGCGGTAGCGTGCCGTCGAGAATTTTGAGTCGCCGGACGGATACTAGTAAGGCACGGTATGTCTCTGCATTACTGACGATTTCTCCCGCTGAAACGTCGATTACGAACTCCGCCATGTTGGGAACGACCAGGTTCTTCAACACCTCACCGTACCCAACTCCAGTTCCTCTCGTGACGGAGAGGGAGCGTAGTTGAGGGAGGGAAACCTTGAACTCGTCTTCGCGCTCCTTGAAGCCCACTTGAGGACCGAGAAGGAGCGTCTGGAGGCTGCCTTTGCAGGTCGCCAACAGTGGCACGAGGTCATACCAGCTGTCGAACGTGACATGGCCGATCGACAAATGGGACAAATTCTGGCAGGTGGTCTGCCAGGATTCGGGTGCGAGGACCATCTTAGTGAACCTGGCGCAGGTCAGGTTAGGGGCTGTCAGGGTAAGGTCGACGTCCCTGGGGTACGCGCCGTCCACTTCGAAGATAAGGCTACGCAAATGAGGTAGAGACGCGCTTGCTAGCGCGTCCCGTAGTGGGATCGTTATCGCGTCCTGCGGGTCGATACCGTACAGTGCGACGTCCTGCCAGCGTTGCACGCTCGACATGAGCAGGCTCCAGAGGGGGTCCTTGGCTCGCAACTTGGGGTGGCGGACGAAGGTGAGGGAGATAGGGAGGTTCTGGGATCGCAGCAGAAACAGCTCAACGAGATTGAGCGAGCCTGAGCTAGACGACTCTGGCGTAAGGTGGATGCACGCCCATAGGAAAGGAGAATGGATAACGAGATGCCTCAGACGTTGTGAGACGTGGCTTATTGTCAAGGGAGACTGGCATTCTCGTTCGCGGTCTGGTCTTCGGAGCAGGCGACAACGGGGGAACGGATGAGTACAAGCCTCATTGAGGATGTCGAACAGCAGCTCGTTGGGTAGACTGTTGAGAGACATGGCGATAGAGACTGAACATGGTAGTCAGCGATATGGCACCTTTTATACCTCAAGAGATAAGTAAACCCACCGAGCGACTTGTGTGGAGATAGTGGGTCCTATCAAGAACTGTCGTTCCACACCAGGGGTATTTATACTAGTTCCTGCGGTACAGATTGTGGCTGCATGCGGCATGTCGCGGCAGCGGGAAGAGAAGGGCCAAGGCCTGCCGTCGTCTGTTACAATATCAGTTTAGGTGGCGGTAGTGTTCTGCGGATAAATGGCTGATCATGCACATTATCTGCACTGTAGTAAGGAACAGAACACCAAGGGGTCATGCTATCAAGCGCACAGCTCCAATACACTAACGTTAACGAAGAATCCACGGTGATGTTCTTGAGCTAAGTATACTCGCGTGCTGAACTTCGAGAATCCTAGACATCTATACCGACAAGTTAGATGCGGCGAGTTGCTGTCTCTGGCAAACGGTTTTGAATCGCCGCGGCTCTAACGCGCGAGGGGATGTTCCCAATCTCTCGTGACCATGATGAAAGGTCATCGAACCTTGACATCGAGAATATCGTAAACAGTCCATCATCTGCAATCCGATGTACATAAGTTACATGTGAGGGCATAAAGTAGTCATAACATGAATGAGTAGGGTCATGAGATGGTTTCTGCGTGGTGGGAGTCCGTTGCGCGACCGTGATTACAACGACCCATTGAGTATCGCCGACTCCAACACCACCTGAGGTTTCTGCAGCACAGCTACGTCCCACTGGTTCTCAGCCTTGCCGTTCAACTTCATCTTCTTACAGCGCCTGAGGCCCATGGCAGACGTACAGATCACCTTCGCAGCGCCCAACCCCAAATCTTTGCTCCCTGACTCGTAGGCAGTCTCCATCCCCGAACCGTCGTACACATCACCTGGATGTATCAATACAGTCTCGAAGTCACACGAGACAATATCCTCGCCAATCGCCTTCCGCAAGTTGATAGCTGATTCGACGATGGAACGGAACCCGTCCCGTCTACGTGAAATCAGGCTATCGATTTGGAATGGTGATGAACCAGCGACGAGGAGAAGGTTTCGAACGTCCGTGATGAACATTTTGGTGAGCTCATCGACAAGGTTGGGCATTCCTTGCTTCGCGTACTTGTGGGTTAGAGCACGCCATCGCCCGAGGACCGCCTGACTCTCTGAGAAACGCGAAGAAATATGAGCTTCGCATCACAGATCATGGGAAAAAGAACGTACCTGAGTTCATAACATACTTGTATGTCTCATCAAGAATTTGGTCGTGTTCGTGCATGAAGCTATACGATGACGAAATCCAAGAAGAGAAGGCAACAGCCATCGCCTGTAATGCTGCCTGGAGAAGGATGGCGTTCCCGCGATACTGCGAGGACAAGAGACCTGGAAGCGCGGACCCTACCCAGCCCTCGATGGCACCAGCGGCTTCCGTCGCCGCTTTGCCATTTGCACGCGTGCTCTTGTCCAGCCTGAAGATCTCGCGTGTCGCCTTCGCAGTCTGAGCGATGTCGGAGTTGAGCTTCTGCAGGAGTCGCAGAACGTCGGTCTCAACGACTATGTCCGAGCCAGCGACGAGCTTAAGCTCATCGACCTCCAGCTGACGCGTATCAAGCAAGGTCTGAACGCTGTTCTTCTGCTGCTTCTCCTCGAACGCGTTGTTCAACGCCTTCCGCAGTTCTTCCTTTAGCTTCTCCAACTCCTCGTCCTTCCTCTTAGTCTCTTCATCCCGCCTCCTAACCTCCTCCTCCAAGACACGTCTCTCTTCCTCGCTCCTCTTCACCTCGTCAGCCATCTTCTTGACCTCGACTTCGAGCTGTTGTACGTCTTCCGTCATCTTCTTGAGGTGCTCCTCCCGCTGAGCCGCCTCCTCGCTCATCCTCTTGACGAAGTCTTCTCGCTGAGCTGCCTCCTCGCTCATCTTCGTGATACGCTCCTCCCGCTGGCGTACTTCTTCGTCCATCTTCTTTATCGCCTCGTTCTGCTTCTGCAACTCATGCTCCTGAGCCTTGAGACCAGCCTGCGTCTCGACCTTCAACAGGTCCAAGTCCTGGGTCAGCCTCTCAAGCTCGACGTGAAGCTGGCTGGACTCTTGGCGCAGCTGGTCTCGCTCGGTGGAAGTCTTGTCGGCGAGCTGCTTCCAGCGGTCAGCCTCTTCCTTCCAGGGCTCGGGTACGTGTCGAGCGGAAGGGGATATGGGAGGGTCCTCTGGCGAGGATGGCGGCGCTTCGAGAGATTTGCGAATCGTCGACGGTACAAGGCTCAGGATGCTCTGCATGAACGGCGAATGAAGTAGGCTCCAGGCCATATTGATAAGTTTCGACAGAATATTGAATAAAAAAGGTGTGATGTCGACGACGGTGCGTACGACTAAGGTAGTAGGAGGCGAAAGTGGTGGAGGTGGTGGACAAGCCAATGTGGGACGTACCGCCCTTGCACGGTACGAGTTTTGTGCATCTGAGAGGCACGTTTCCTCGTGTCCGATGGAGGCTAGACACAGTCTGTTTGCAGTTTTGCCATACAGCGCGGTCTACATACAACATCGCTGTGATTAGCGTGTACCAGGTATTGAGAAAGCGTGTGCGGATATGAAGCTTCTTGAGGATAGCCTTTGAACATGCGCCGACTGCATGTATGCTAAGCGCCGCGGCAACGACGTACTGGATCTGGCAACTATGTGCAGCGGCTGCTGATAATAGGCGATGCTGGTACTTGGGTATGAAACTGAGAATGAGGGGATAGCTCAGAGATGAGAGAAGCAAAATTAGAGGATGAAAGGCCATATTGCAACAAGCGGGCCGCACTGCATGAAGGCAAGGTGACAACGTTCAGGTGCACAAAACAGTTGTAACTGAACGGATCATTTCATTAAAGTTGCCACGCACCCGCGAATGTTCGAGCTCGAGGCATGCTTGGAACACACTTCCGTAATTTCAGCTCCAGTATATGCGGGGCCTGCAGAATAGTCTGCCGGATGACTTATAAATTGACAAATATCATACGCCGGTATATGCGAGGAGGTATTCTGCAACAAGCCTTAGTAAGTGTGCGTCCGAGTAATCAGACAGAGCCCACCTCGTGTAATCTCGAATGCTGCGAAAGTGCTTGCGGCAGCGGGTATACTGGAGGGAGAAGTTAGCCGCATGGAGAAAGCGCTGATAATCGCCTCTCGTCCTCACCTACGCAGTACTGCACGAACGAACAACATGTGTCAGGGTCATAATCAGGAACAGGTAGTCGGCTCGACGACTTACACGAAGGAGTGAGGCCCTTGAATAAACCGGAGCTATACGGCAATACAGCCATGAGTAAACAGAAATCCGTGGCAAACAGGATACATACAACCCAGACTCCGCGAGTATGGAGTTGAACTCATGGGCAATGTAACGCACAGGCGTCCCAACAGGCGGAGCTTCTCGCAGTTGCACGCGGGATTTGATAACATCTGTGAACAGTAAGGAAGCTGAAGAGATGCTATTCGCCCATCACAGACCTAAGGGATACGAAGACAGCCAATATGCCAACTTCACTGCGTCATTAGTATTCTGTGCCATGTAATGAACATTAGTTACTTACACCGCCGGTAGAGCCGCTAGCTAGAACAGCCCATACAGGCACGTCTTTACCATATTTCTTCGCAAACTTGCGTTTCGAGAATTCATAAGCTAAGAGTATCGCATTGAGGAATTATAAAAAAGATGGTGGAACAGCGTCTTCCATACCTGTATAGAACCTACGAAAGTAATTAAGTTATAAGCTCGACAACACACCTAAATATGGCTCACCCTGCGTATGCCGGGATCTCTCTTGCGAAGGTGATCTACAGTTAGATGAGTACGAATACGCCGTTCATTGAAGTAACTTTCGATCGTACCCAGTACCCTCGCATGATTCCGTTCCGGAAGCCGTATTTCACCCACATATCTCTCACCGTGGCGCGCAGTGTCTTATCATCCTTGGAACCATACTGGCCTTGCATACGGACTTTGAACATCTCAACTGAGTCCACTTATCAGTTTGTCCGGCATGCTTCCGTCGTATAGCAGTCGTACCTGGACTTGCGAGTACAGCATTCGCTGCACCAGCCATTGAACCTGCTAAGGCAATCTGCTGCAAGGAAAGGTCCGGGAAAGGGGAGACTGCACGCTTAGATGCAGCATATGCAGCAAACAGCAAGGAATTAACTCCTGCAATTCCCAATAGTGGACTGGCCATGCCTGAATAAGCAGCATTTGGTAAGCGAATGTTAAACAACTAACATCTAGCGCACCTTTATATAGAGCAAGAAACCCTTCCTTCCTCAAGGTCTGCTTCAGGATATCCATAGGCCCTTTCTAATCGAGCATGAGTGGCCGTACCGGCGAAGTTGCACAACTTATACTCACGAACATGCCCTCTATCGTAACACCGCCGAATGAGCTTAATACACGAGGCGATTCGCTACGGATACGCACTTGGTGCAATTTGGGCACGAGTCTTTATCGTGTCAAGAGGTTGGCCAACTGTTCGAACGTAGTTCAGAGGCGTGTTCTGTTGTTCCGAGGGCAATAATGAGATGCACTGTACCGAGGACTTGTGCGGCGCCACCGACGCTTCCTGCGACGAGCTCATTGACAGTCCGAAGATCCATGGTGGTAGTCCAGACGAAAGAACGATGTTGGTCTCCAAAGCCGAGTCAATGTCGACTTTACGAGTGCGACCTCACGCGCACGCGCGAAAGAGACAGGGCAAGTGGCGACATTCTTATCAATATTGTCAACTAAGCCCAAATACGGATTGTCACATAAAAATAGAAGGTAATTCAAGTGAGATTATTTCTTTGCAGTCTTCTTCGACGACCTCAGCAACATATAGGGTGCAATCCTTGTTCTATCTTACTCGTTGGAGAGAAAGAATGCCAAAGCCAGAGAAGACAACGTTGACTAAGCCCTCGTCCAACTGGCTGGCTCTACAGAAGGTAGCTGTGCACATCCTTTCATCTAAGGTCTAGTTATTGAGAGCATTGCGGCAGTAGAAGCTCAATCCATCGTCTTCTAAAAACCATAGCAAAGATATTCATCCTCGGAAAAAAAGGAAACTTGAAGAACAGGAAGCTGTCTCCCATGCTCAAGAGTCCGTCGAGCCTGTTACTGCCTTCCCTAGAGGCGTAGTACATTCCACTCCCTCGACTTCTACTCTACCTGACGAAATCAAGAACGGGGAGTCCTTGGGTGCGTTAAGGAAGATGGTGTTGGGGCAAGTGGAATATACGGATGTGCAAAAGCAGTGAGTTCCCCCGCCTGTCATTTGGTTCTGCACCTAATCTACTGTCTAAACGCTTCTTAGACCGGGAAAATATCTCGCTCTGGATTGCGAGATGGTGGGTGTCGGTATAGATGGAAAAGAATCTTCTCTTGCGCGTGTCAGCGTGGTCAATTTCTACGGCGTCGTTCTGCTTGACGAGTTTGTGCGCCAGAGGGAACATGTGGTCGACTATAGGACAGAGTTCAGTGGTATAAGACCGAAAGACATGATTCACGGTATGTAGCTCCATCTCAATCTCTATAAGCGCAGTATGTTGACCATAAGTACAGCAAAGCCGTTTGTAGAAGTGCAGAAATTGGTAGCAGACTTATTGAAAGATCGAATATTGGTGGGACATGCCGTCCATAATGATTTGAAGGTGCGACTCGTTTCAATGATGTTAGCAAAGCTCTCATATATCACGTACTAGGCTCTTCTGCTTTCACATCCCTACATTATGACTCGCGATACTCAAGTATTGGCAGGGAAGCACAAGGTGATGAAAACAAAACGACCTGCGCTGCGGCATCTGGTACAGCAAGAAGTCGGAATTGCGATTCAGGGCGGGGAACACTCCTCGGTACGTAAACGGTTCGACGATATGTCTCGAGGGCGCCTGTTGATTGTTCAGTAGGTGACAGATGCACGGGCAACAATGGCGGTGTACCGGATACATCGGAAAGAGTGGGACAAGGGCTTCCCTCGTCCGTCGGCACCGTCTGCGCCATCTAAGAAGCGTTTGCTCTCTCAGAGAAATGATGAAGGGAGTAGTGATGATGAGGCTGATACCTCGACGGCGGGTGCTTCGGTTGGTAAGAAGAAAAGCCGAACAGATCAATATCCAGGTGGCGGTCGGAAAGGTGTGAGCTCTGGTCTTTCGGTAGTCGTACAGCGGAAGGAGAAGAAGACAAAGAGCGGCTGGTGGAAGGATCTAGGCGGTGCAAGCGGATAGCCTGGGCCGTCACTGTACAAGGAATGTTGTATCTTCTTGGTTCGTTTTCATTCTAGGGACACACTGAACACTACTGATATACTCTGGATCCTCTGGCGTGTTCTACAGTAGCTATGAGCTCAAGAGCACTGCAATATATACTGGACAGCACTTTATGTGCCTAGTGATCTGCTTGCGTGATGTAAGCTGTCTAGTGAGTCAAAACTGCATTTTGAGCACGTACGGAAGTTACCGAACACCAGTTACAACCGTGAAGGACGTCGGCGGTTACGACTCGATACAACACCACGAAGGCAATGCTTGCTCTGGTTGCCATTGCACCATAGTCACAAGATTTGAACTCTCGCACGCTCTTGTACTCAGAAGAATAGTGCACAGCAGTATATCTGTGCCCCCCTTCAATGACTCAACGTACCATAAACCTGTCACCGCCTTTCCACGTAGCCTGCCAATTTGCTCTGTGCACATCACTGTCAAGCAGATAATTGACGGGCGGACAGAACGACGGGACCACATCATTGATTTCCGCGGTCATTTACTGATTATGGACTGTAGCTTTGCTAAACTGACTCGATAATGCGGTGAAGGGCGGGCCTATATTGCTGTCACCCGACGTTACAGGCACGTTCAACATTCCCCAATTCCCGTCCCCCGCCTGTTCATTCGATGGAGGAGGACAAGACTCTGAACGAGCAGCCTACACCACGACCCCCTCTGAAGTCATTAGAATCATTGCACACTTCTGTCCCGATATCACCTTCCGCGAACACGAAGTTCGAGGTCGACACCCGAAGAACACGGGATTTCTACTTTCTTCCCATTCCCAGGCATCTCCAGTATGACCCGGATAAGCCTCCGTCGTGGGGCCTCTATCTGAATATCATCTTCGCGGCTGCAACCACTATATGTGCGCTATCGTATTCTGGCTTAGCTCCTCATTTATCATATGCTAATACTCTCGCTCAGTCGTAGCGAACCTATATTATTGCCAACCTATCCTTAGTGGGTATCTTCCATGCTAGAAGAAGAAAATCTGTAACAGAACTTCGAATGTTAATACAGTTCAGCTATCTCAATCACTCAATGTATCATACGATCAAGTTTCGAATGTCCCGACTCTCATCCAAGCAGGGTATGTTTCTCAACTTTCGTGACAAAAGTAGTAAGGCCAACCTGTTTTCTTCAGCTACGCAACAGGCCTTCTCCTCATCGCACCCTTAGGCGATCTAGTACTTCGCCGACCACTCATCCTCCTTCTCTGTTTCGCTGCGACAGCACTCACATTCGGTCTGGCGTTCACAAATAACTTCATCGCGTTTGAAGTCATATCATTTGTCCTCGGAGTGGTCACATGTCCCTCACAAGTCCTGGCACCTCTCACAGCCGACCTCGCCCCGGAAGGAAGACGAGCATCAGCGCTTTCGGTGTTAACAGCGGGTACCCTCTTAGGCATACTATGGGCGAGAGTAATGGCCGGGCTCATTGCGCAGTTTGTTTCTTGGCGGGTAGTTTACTACACCGCTATCGGCATCCAGGCTGCAATCACCTTCGTGTTATATTGGACTCTCCCAGATTACCCTGTCAAGAATACAGGGCTCACGTACGGCAAGATTCTCGTCACGATGGCGAAATACACGGTCACGGAGCCACTGCTGATTCAAGCGTCGCTTGTGTCCATGGTGTCAATGGCATGCTTTACAAACTTCTGGGTGAGTTTCATCCGCCGCTCAAAGTTGGAGCGATAGACTGACAGAGCTCAGGTGACACTGACATTCCTCCTCGGAGGGCCACCATATAACTATTCGACGTAAGTGTACCTCACACATTAATTCCCGAAGATCTCTGGCTTAATCATTCCAATAGGCTCGTCATCGGTCTCTTCGGATTGGTCGGCGTCTTAGGTGTTTTCGCCGCTCCTCTCGTTGGGCGCACCATCGACCACCTTGTACCCTGGTTCGCGACGGTCATTTCTACCATCGGTCTGATCATCTTCCAGGCCATCCAAACAGGCGCAGGAGGTATCAACATCGCAGCGGTTGTCATCGTCTGTTTCGGCCTTGATGTCTTCAGGCAGTATCAGCAAGTTTCTCTCACCACTGCGGTATTCGGAATTGAGGCAAGTGCGAGATCGAGGTTGAACGCGGTCGTATGGCTCAGTGTAAGTCTATTTTTCTTGCCCTTGCGTAATAGCCAGGCTTCTGTTCTATTCCCATGCTGCCTCGAACTATTCCGCGCGCTTCATTACGGCTTCCTTTACGGTCTATAGAGCTACTCTGACATATCATTTCCGCCACAGGTCTTCGTCGGGCAGATCATGGGCACCGCTGTAGGCACGCAAGTGTTTATCAAGTATGGTTGGAGACCCGCCGCGGCCCTCTCTATCGGCTGGTCTGGCTTCACATTGCTAGTCATGCTGCTTCGAGGACCGCATTGCCAGCGACACACCTGGTTTGGGTACGAAGGTGGTCTGGAGCTACGCAAGAGCCGCTTGTCTCAGCCTGAACAGCAGCAGCATGACTTGGAGAAAGCAGGAGAGCTGGCGATGGAGCCTATAACAGTCGTGGTACAACACGTCCACACTGACAGTGCATCTCACGTAGAGTCCCGGTCCCAGGAGCGCGTGTTACCCTGTGAAGACGACAGTGGACACGACCGACAGGGTACCCACGCTGGAAATGAGGTTCATCCGGAAAGTCAAGGCACGGCTCATGCTGAACACCGTGAAGAGAAGCCAGCGGGCGATCATGATCATCGCGAAGAGAACTTCCCTCTGGACATCGACGTTCAAAAGTCAATGCTGCTGTCAGCAACTTCTCCGGCGAAGGAAAGTCCTATACCAACCGAGGTGGACTACGTTCGCGCGAGCGTGGAGTTAAGGGAATCATGAGAGCCTCATAATGCGCATTGAATGCAACGAGGCAACGAGGCAGTGCTGGAAACTGGGAGGAGAGGGGAATGGACTCACGGACAATCTGTGGCTGATTAGATGGCATCACGGTTTCGATCATCGCACTTCCACGGCAGAGACTGTTAATCACGCATTGCTATTTATCACCTCGATGTAATACATACAGTCTAGTAGTAGATAGAGTCAGTTAATTGTACAGTAGATGATCATGATAATACATAGGTAAAAGCACAGCCCCGGATGGAACGGGTATATAAAGGAAAAACCGAAGAAAGACGAAAGGGAGGAGAAGTACGTGTGCAAGTGACCAGTACAGTCATAACTTATCCTGAAAAGGCCTATCAGAAGTCAGTGTTGAAAATGAAATCAAGGCGAAACAGATTGAAGCGGAAAGATGGTACATGGGATGATGATGGAGAGAAAGGGACGGAGAAATGTATATGGCTATAACACAGATGTAACGGCGTGGTGGTGCGTCCTGTCGTGTCTCGTGAATCATGATTAGATGATTGTAAAGCGACCTATAGGTGAGAAGCATGTGGTGAGGAAGGAAGGTGGAAGAGACGCGATGGGAGGTTGTCTGAATATCAGTAGGCTGACCAACTGCAGAACGCGCGCGCCCTGCCTATGCAGCCTACTTGTCACGACTCCCATGTCCGGAAGAACCTTCGAACGATCCGAACTCCATCGGGGGAAGTCTCTCGACAGGTGGAAGCACAGCCCTTGAGCTAGGATTCCGTCCTAACTTGTCCCTTTCGCTCCCTGGGGAGACCGAGGATGCCGCACTCCCGCTGCGACTCCTCATGCTGGGGTAGTTGATACTTCCAGACCTACTGTGGGAGCCTCTTGGCGGGCTTTGAGGAGGCGAATGGAGGAGTGTAGTTGCTGGCAAAGGCTTTAACGCCTGGCTGTCTTCCCGACGGACAAATGCGGGTTGTCGGGATCGCGAGGAGGATGCGCCGGGAACTACGACGGAAGATACAGAGTTCCGCCTTGAAGACCCGAATTCATGTAGACTAGGAGACTTGTAAGCGTAATCCGCGTGCTTAGGTGACAGCGAATGAGATGTTTGAGTTTGGTCTGACTGTGAGCTAATCGCGTTTGATAAAGAGCTCGAGGATTGCGGTAAATGGGGGCGTTGATCGAAATATGACGGGGCAACACTCTGGCCTTCTGGTGTATGTGGAGTAGACTCGACTTGAGGTGTTTGGAGAGAGGTATTGGAACGCAAGTATGCTGGTCGGACCTCGCCTTCCTCCGCAGCTGCTGGACTTAAGGTATACGAGGAAGGGGGCACCGATGATACCGGCATGGATGCTCGACGCGCTGACCGTGAAGTAGGTGCAGTCTCTTGCCTAAGCATGTCTACAGGTCGCGGCCGTGCACCTTGAGGCGTCCGAGAGGGTCGCTCAGACATGATAGAGGACGGTCGTGCGCGTGAACTTCCATCGTACACAGACGCTTCTGGTATTGGCGAAGGAGATTTCGTCAGTGTAGAGGGATTACGCTGCAATGTGGAAGACTGAGACCCTGATCGAGCGAGAGGAGACTGGAATGCAGATGTAAGAGGTGGTGTGGCGGAAGACGACCCAGCCTGCTGAGAACTCGGTGAAGCCCACCATGCGCCAGAGGTAGAGGCAGAGGCACGTTGTGGTGGAGGACGGAAGGGTAAAGCGGTCGGTGTTGACAACGCACTAGACAGCGTCGGTCTCGGTCGCTGAGCATTCGCGAATCGCCAATCTGCCAGATGTTGCGAGTTAGATCGTGAATGCGATGACGAGCCCGATCTCGATTGAGACAAGGCAGGCAGCTGAGAGTGGTTGTGGTGGGGAGGAGAGGCAGGTGGCGAGGGCAACTGTAGCGACGCTGGGCGTGATCCCGAACCGTGCTTGGACTTGACATGATGTCCTTCCGAAACCGGCTGCATGTCGACGCCAGGCGAGGGCAAAGCCTTGTCAGTACTAGTGAATGTATTGGCAAAACCCTCAGTGGCGGCGCCTACCCGTGAGGTGGGTAAGGAGACGATCGGGATGGGACTGGTGACGAAGCCGGAAGACGACACTTGTTCGTCCAGAAGGTTATATGGCTCGAGCCCCTCCGGGCTGGAGGTGGTATGGGGAGGAAGGCCTGGAGGACTGAGACTACGCTTTGCAGATGGCGGTACCTGTGCTGCTGTTGATCTACGGCGTGTTGGACGGCTTGCAGATCCGCTGTTTCCGCCGAGAACGGAATACGGATGATCGGATGGCGCACTGTTACGATCCGAGTTGGTAGTCGAACGGTGAGAGAGCGTTGCGTTGTCGGTGGGGAGAGAGTACACGTCTGCAACGTCGAGTTCGCCAACTGATTCCGCGCTAGTGTTTTTGGACTGCTGCTGGAGGTCAGACCATGTGAAGGTAGAGACCTCCGCGAGATCTGGCAACAGAGGTTGGATCAATCCATCATGGGGGCCATCGGTCTTTTCCTTGTAATGATGGTGGCGGCTTTGGCGGGAAGAAGACTTGCGTGAGGCAGAGAACCCCCATCGAGACCTGCGAGAGCCACTCGACTCGATGTCAGCCACGCGCATCGAACGCGTGCTGCTGCCTCGTTTCCGTTTGTACCATCGCACGAGCGGGACAACGACAAACACGACTACGGCCACCAACGCCATACCACCCACCACACCCAAGATAACCTTTAGATTGGGCGACGCATATTGGCCATCTGCACTGGAGGGAAGCTGTGTGGATGATCAACGAAACAGGAGTGTTGGAAGTTGATTAGCGCGTTGAGTTGTTGCTTCCCGCGAAGGACCATATGTAGAACTCACATTTGTGCTGTTCGCGCACTGCTCGCACTTGGCTGGGATCATCAAATGCAAGTAGTTGAACTTACAGAGGCTAAGAACGGGGAGGAAAGGAAGATTGTCTACACCCGTGGGCCATCTTACTTTTAACCTGTTATTTTTGCGCAAGGGGTGGGCCAGTGGAGTGTGGAGGTTGTGGGTGTCTCCACTTCTAGCTATAGTGTAGCCACCACAGATGTCGTAAGCCAATTCAAACAAGCCAGGGCAGTTTGTTATGGTTTCGTGCTCGCTGACGGCACCGAACGTTACAACCCCTTGTGCGCGTGTGCGTGCTCATCGTCGGGAGATGGATATTACGAGACTGGTCGACGTCTAGCGCTCCGTGGACCGTCGGGAACAGCGTGAAGATATGCACGGACAACTGTCGGAGTTGACCATGAGCGGTGGCGGGGATGGTCGTGGCAAAGAACGAAGAATGGTTGAACTGTTGCTGAAATTTCGTAAAGCGCCGCTCACCCGACAGCAGTCGGTAGATTGCCTTTTTGGGAACAAGAAAGCGCCACAAACCCGCCCTCGGCTTGTTTGGGAAGCGCACCGACATCGCGAGCATCTGTTTACCAATCTCCCACTCCTTCAAAGTCGCCGGCGAGAGCGCCACCCTTTGCCAGTATTGCGAAAGATTGTACATACTGGTTCAATTGAAGGAGGCATTGTGCTCACACAGAATGCATAAGAGGGAGTGTGAATGCGTCCCCCTCTCAACACGCACATTACCGCCCTACCACCATCAACGTCGGTGAAGACACCTATCATTCACCTTAACAGATATGGCAGAGACACCATCAACGCGCATTTTGGACCACATCGTGCATCTTGTTCCCCCTGGCACGCTCCCGCAGGCTATCCAGAAGTTCCGCGATCTGGGATTCACGTACGTACTGTGTGTTTACGATACTCTCCTTGGCTGAGATCTTTGACACAATCACAGCGTTAACAATGGTGGGACGCACGCCGGAGGCCTGACCGCTAATGCGCTTGTTGTATGTGATCTTCAAATACGCCGCTATCGTCCATACAGTAATAGCGCTACAACTGCAGATATTCTCAGATGGTGTATACCTGGAACTGATCCACTTTACCCGTGAGCCAACGCCAGAAGATCTCGCTGCCTCTCCTTGGGCAAACAAACCACCTGGTTTCATCGCATTCGCATTCCTGGGCTCGCCCGGTTCCTCCCCTTCCATTACGTCCCTCATCAACGATCGTGCGCAAGCTCTCGGAATAAGCGACGAGCTGAAATACCTGGAACCTACTCCAGGTGGACGCACACGCCCCGATGGCGAGGTACTGAAGTGGGAGATCGTGGCGCCAGCCAGGTGGTCGGAGAGACGGAATGCAATAGGACGACCGTTCTATTGCGGCGATGTAACTCCCCGAAAGCTCAGGGTACGCCTTAACCTGTTCTACCTATAGTCTTGTCACAATTTGATAGCTTACTCTGCCCTATGGTTCGTATATAGGTGCCGCTGGATCAGGATAAACGTGTACACCCTAACAAGACGCGAGGTGTGGCTTATCTGCGCGTGCTAGCTTCCAAGGATGCGTTTGAAGAGAAGACAAAGGAGATTCAAGCTGCTCTAGGGGTTCCTCCCATTAGCGCAACTGCAGCTGGCGGCAAACTCGAGCGAGCATGGCTGCTAGAATCCCCTGTTGGAAGCGAGGCAACGAATGCAAGACTTGAGGGCTCACAGCTTATTCTTGCCGCAGCGAACGAGGGCGATGCAGACGAAATTAAGTTTGTGGAGGAGAATGGGACTGGTCTGTTTGAGGTCGGGTTTGCTGTCGAGGCGGGAGGGGGTAGCGAAGAGACTCGGACCCCTTATGCGAGAGTCGCATGGGTTAAAGTGTAGATAAAGTTGTTACTCGGATGCTATTCCATGTAGCACAAGCAAGCAGCTTCCAATTCCTAACGCACTTTTTCTACTTGGAATATGAGCGTGTCGCGTCACATTGTGGCAACACGTGCTGGGAAATCAGTGGGATGATCGCCTATATATCTGAGATCTGGTAGAGATGTTTACTGCTCAGAAATTCAATCCGGACCCTCAAGTTGCCTTCAAACACTCAACCACCACCATGGACCCAGTCGTGTCTCCCCAAGTGACCGCTGAGCTCACCCAGATCCTCTCAAACCTCGTCTTGGGAGATAATGAAATTCGAGCAAAGTAAGCACACATTTTGTTGGGATGGCTTTTGAGAGCCGAGAGGCCAATCTAATTGTACGCGAACAGTGCAGAGAAGGCTGTGAACGATCGGCTCGCTCACACCCCGCAGCTGTACTTGCTTGCTTTGACCCAGTTCGCTACGTCTGCGGATACTGAAGTGGTCGGTATGAAACTCTGCGGGTCGAACTAGGGAAGCTCTGATCACCCTCTCTAGATGCGTTCGTTCTCCTTCGTACTACTCCGCCGACTACTCTTCCGTTCTTCAGATCAAAGGCTACCACTATATGACCACCTCTCTGCGGACACTCTATCCACCATAGAGAGACTTCTGTTACGCTCTCTGTTGCACGAAACTTCCGCAGTGGTCAAGCGGAGGGCAGTCGATACTGTGGCGGATCTCGCGAACAATTCGATGTCGCGGGGTCGACCATGGCATGCGCTTCAGCAACAGGCGTTTTCTATGGCACAGAGCGAAGATGCTACCAACCGCGAAAGTGCATATCGGGTGTTTGCAGGTTCGCCGAACCTCATCATTGACTTGCAGCCCCAGACTGTTTTGGCAATCCTCGAAAAAGGTCTCCAAGACCCTCACAGTGTCGAGGTGCGTAATTTTCCTCATTACTCTTGTTTCTCTGCATTTGCTCTACTCTACCTTGGCAACGGCGAGGCATTGCTTTACTTCCCACACAAAGTTTCTGTTAGGCGTCACGCTGTGCTGCTTCTTTGTTCTGTGGCCATCTTATCATCTTGCACAGGACTCAAAGTGCTTCTTGATGATGATCTGATACCGAGTCGTTGCAGGACTCTTTTGGGTGATGATCCGCTGTGGCCGCCAGATTATCTGAGTACCACATATGCCCACGCCACATATTTTTACTATTACTGCTCAGGTCATCGACACTGCAGTGTATAGGATTCTATAGGAATTCCTCACCGCTTGACGTTACTAGAATACTAAACAACTTCTCAACAGGTTCGCCATGCAGCTCTTCGCGCGTCAGTAGCGTTCCTATCAGCATCGGACGTAGCCCAACAAGCGCAGGCGCTGCCGTTACTGTATCCAATGCTCAACACGCTTCCCTATCTCCCCCACGCACAGCTTCCAAACTTCCTGTCAACGCTCACACCTCTTGCATCATCCAGTCCATCTCTCTTCGAAGCCCACCTCCCCGCTCTTCTCAAATTTCTCCCAGGCCTGATTTTACCATCAGCTGATTCAGGACCCACACCGACGGTATCACGTCCAAATCCAGATGGGGAGCCAAGCTTTTCGTTCCCTCCACCGGGTAGTAGTGACGCGAAAGGAAAAGCGGCTGCTGTGGATGACGAGGATGAGGAAACGAAAGAAGTTCGGCAGTCTGCGTTGGAGTTTATGGTCAGCTTGAGCGAAGCAAGACCGTCTATGGTGAGGAGAGTAGATGGGTGGACTGCGGCTGTCGTTCGTGGCTGCCTTGAGGGCATGGGCGAGTTGTCTGAAGATGATATGGATGTTTGGCTCGAGGCTGATGTATGTGCTGATTTCATTTTCCTCGTCTTCGTCTGCGAAAATCTCCTGACCATACAATTTTTCAACCAGCCTGCTGAAGACCCGACGGACGACGACTATCCTCACGTGTACGAGCAGGCCCTAGACAGAATATCGATTGCTTTGGGTGGTAAAGCTGTGCTACCGCCGGCCTTCCAGTATATCCCGGGTATGTTGGTCAACCATGACTGGAGACTGCGTCATGCAGGTTTGATGGCTATCGCTGCCATCGCGGAGGGGACAAACAAGGTCATGCAGAAGGAGCTCGGCAAAGTGGTAGAGTATGTCGATGCTGCTTCAAATACTGTGCCTGTGGGTCATTTGGCTGATAACGGTCATCCAGGCTCGTAACACCAATGTTTGGAGACCCTCACCCACGGGTACGATACGCGGCCTGCCAGTGCATGTAAGCAGGCACCCTACGCGCAAAACAAATGTATGACTAATATATGGGCTATTCAAGCGGGCAACTCTGCACAGACTTGGAGGTAAGATAGTTTTCGAAGGACGAGATATAATCGGCTGATCAATTTTTCTCGCCATTAGGAAGTTATACAGGCCGAATACCACCAACAGCTACTCAACGCACTCATACACTCGTTAGAGGCTGAGGAGCCTCGGTATGTTCTCTCATTCCGGAGTACTTAGACGGCCGTCCCTTAACGTTTTCCACTTCTAGCGTACATGCGCACGCAGCGGCAGCTCTCATCAATTTCTGCGAGGGAGTAGAGCGCGACACTTTACTACCATACCTTGATCCTATCGTTGAGCGGCTGCTTAAGTTGCTCAATCCTGGACAACCTGGCAAAACGCCTAAACGATATGTTCAAGAGCAGGCTATCACAACGCTCGCCATGGTCGCCGATGCTAGCGAAGCGACGTTTGCTAAGGTTCGTTCGAAATCTGCCCCTAGTGCCGGTATACTCTGACACCCTGAAATGTCGCACAGCACTATGCATCTATCATGCCTCTCTTGTTGAACGTCTTGCAAAACGCTAACGGTCCTGAGTATGGTAAACTGCGGATGAAGGCAATGGAATGCGCCGGACTTATTGGTATGCCTTCCCTAGATTTTCTTCCATCCATGGTGAACCTTACTTGTATCCATCTAGCCATTGCTGTCGGTCGGGACGTTTTCAGGCCTGATGCTAGCGGGTTCATCGAACTCCTCATGAGAATCCAGAGTGAGTGCCCTGTTCTCATTTCACACACCTTTCTGTTGGACACACTTGAACTCAACTATCTCCTTCGCAGACACTCCGGCAGAGGCAGAGTCGGATCCAATGCTCGGCCATTACCTCATTGCCACCTGGGCCAAGGTTTGCCAGGCCCTGGGTCCAGAGTTTGAACCATACCTGCCGGTCGTAATGCCGCCTCTGTTAACGGCAGCCGCCGCGAAAGCTGATCTTTCAGTATACGGTATGCATTGTCCACGACGCACTTCCTTGTTGCTCGTCCTAATCTTGCTATCTTCACAGACGAGGATGAGACACCCGAAGAAAAAGAGGGCTGGGAGACCTTGTCGATGGATGGACGTCAAGTTGGAATCAAGACTTCTGCTATTGAGGAGAAATGCCAAGCGTTCGAAACGCTTGTCATCTACTGCTCGACTCTGGGGAGTCGATTCGCTCCCTATCTCTCGCAGAGTCTCGAACTTGTCCTGCCATCTCTCGGCTTCTTCTTCCACGACGGTGTAAGAGAAGCTAGTGCTTTGTGAGTGCCTCTTGGATTTCTGCGTCGCTATGCTCACAAGACTGATGGCTCGCAGGTTAATCCCGATGCTACTGTCTTGCGGCAAGAACAGCGGGACACTGACGCCACGAATGGTTGCGGCATCCTTCTCACAAATCATACATTTCATCAACCTTGAGACGGACCCAACCTTCCTCTCTTCCCTCTACAAATGTCTCACCGACTCTCTCCGCGTTGTCACACCGCAAGGGTCAACCGCATCAAATGTATTGACACCAGAGATACAGGACGCACTCATTGAAGCTACGAAGAGACAGCTACAGACCATCGCTGACCGTCGTAAAACACGATCTAGCAAGTCAGCACGGGAGGTAGAGGAGGACAGAGAGGATCTGATGCTCGTGGAAGAGATGGAGGACTTTGCGCTAGAAGATATGGGGAAACTGGTTGCACTCCTCGACCCCGCGGCCGCTGCGACGAACCCGCTTACCATCGCCATATCAAGCGTAAGGGAGCTTGGGCTGCATCTAGAGCAATGGGATAGCGAGGACGAGGGGGGCGTAGAAGGTTAGACCGAGTGATATATTTTAGGTTCCAAGATCAAGTTCGATGCGTTACGAAAGTGCTGAAATGAAATGTATAACGATGCCAACGGGAAATTTATGTAGCACAAATGTAATCATAATATGCTGAAGTCTAGTTATTTATTTAAGATGAGCAATGCGCACTTCTCGTGTCATGAGTACATGAAAAACGGCGTCGCTAATGGTGGCATGAGCGACTCTCTCCGAGTCGGACTCGGGGGTACGGTGTGACAGCTCGTCACAAAGTCACAGATCGCGCGGTGAGATTCCATTGATGGCGGCCACTCGTCCGAGTATATAAGTACTCACATAAGTACTACTTCCACGTATACAATGTCCGCCAATATCTCAAGCACTTCAAGCAGTGTCTCTAAGCAGATGTTGTCAGAAAATATAGACGTGGACGAAGTAGATAGATATCGGGCCATGTGCGGTACGAACTTTTACTTCGGCTCACTGGCTTTACGGAGCTGATGCATGCTTTATCCTCTTAGACTACGTACACGCACGGGTCATACCCGAGCTCACTGAGGAGGGCATGTTTCAAGCAGTGCCCCTCGAGCTTCTGGCCCATACAGTTCGCGCTACGCTCAAGCCCACGATTTTAGTAGAAGAAATTCCTCTCCTGCTAACTTCCCTCGGACATATCGAGCACGTTAGACTCATAGTCATGAAGAAGCTAAAAAAGATGTCGCAGCTAAATCAGAGGATCCGTGTGGCCAGAAGTAAAGCTCGAGCGGACAGCGCACTCAGCGATGTTGAGCACAACAGGGCCGAGGATATCCCACTCACCAGAAAAGAAGAGATATATGTGGAGGAAGCATTCGCTAGAGGTCCAGAACTGCGAGCAGCGTTCCGAAAGTCCGTGGCCGAATTCTCCCTAATGGTAAATTTTATGCTCTACGCAAGTGGAAGCCTGACTGATGGAACCCGCAGCATGCCTGGGAGACATGGTGCTCTCCAAATCACGCAGAGTTAGGCACTCTGTTAAAGATGTACTTCCCTTTGGAAAGTTTATGGGGGACAGACGTCGTAGAGCTCGAAAAGCACCACCTGTTCCATGAAGGCTTGGACGATGATGAACGAAACGCGTTGTTAGAGGCGGCAAGCACTTTACTTAAGCTATTGGTCAAGTACGAAAAGGAGAAGAGGAAGAAGTGGGTATCAGTCTGTACATTGCCTCGTCGACGTATACTGATTCTTTGAATAGGCTGGCACCTAAACCCCTCACAAATACTTTTAGAGAGATATACGCTCTCGATATTGACTCTGACGATTTGGTAGCAAGCACTATATGGTATGTGAACGAGCTTGAAGAGGACGTTGCTCGTATCAGATCGATGCTTGAAGACGAAGATTAGTTAGTATATCTGAGCATCTCATGCTCTCCTCCGCGTACTTATTCTAGTAATTGTACTATTTTTGCTGTGACGTGTCTGATACTTCATCAGTCTCATGGGATCTTTGGCATGAGCATCCGAGTCGTGGCTCACCGGGCGCTTCAGGCGTTGAATACATTGTCATTGCCCCTTTCAGTAATTACACCTGCTTTGACGACGGACGTCTACCACACCTCGTATAGGTTCACTCTACTCTCTGCTCCCCGACCATTCTGTAACTCAAAGATGGGAAAGCTCAACATTGCGCATCACAAATCCTACCATCCATACCGGCGGGACAATATAGAACGAGTACGACGAGATGAAGAGGAGGCTCGTTTGAAGGAGGCGGCACAAGAAGGAAAGATGGCTCTAGCAGTAAGTAAGCATGGATTTATGGATGTGAAGTCTACATCCCACTGAACTGCGGGATAGGACTCAGAGGCTAGGATAGAATTACTACGGCAAAGAGCAGGGCTGCCCAACACAAGCTCTTCACGGAGGAGAGCGGACGACGAGGAAGAACAACCCCAGGCTGGGCCGTCGTCCTTGACATCCGGTGGGCACATCAACCTGTTTGAAGATCTAGAACGAGTAAGTTTCCATATACGCGTGTCGCAGTCCATGGACTATATATCAATACCAAACATCACAGCAATCACTACCAGTGGCGATACGCACTTCCTCGAAAACAGCTGCTCCAACTACAACAGAGCAGGGTATCCCTCTTGCGCCAACGGAGAAAGATCGAAAGCCCTGGTACTCAGAAAAAGAGCATGGTCTTCCGAAAGAGCTTGAGGGCGATAAGCGGTGTGTTACCTCTCAGATCATGACTCAAACTACTGATCTAATGATGAGCTCAGAAATCGCGAGTTGGCCCGAAAGTCCGCAAACGACCCGTTGACGAGCATAAACAGGCAGCTAGCTCAAAGGTCGCCGGCAGACTCGCTAAGCTCTTCAAGTCGGTCACGACCAAACGGGCGTCGTCAGTCACCTCAGCACAGCACTAGTAACCAACAGCCTGCGGTGGCTGAACGCCTGAATCGCGAGTCTTCCGAACGACAACGAGCACTGGAGCTTATCAGACGGAAGAAGAGCGAGATGGAGGGAAGTGCGACGCCTAGTACGGTGCGCAGCGGAATGTCCGGTGGGTACGGAGATGTGTTCAACCGTAGAGAGGTGGAGGAAGCACACCGGTATCGGAAGATTGATTCGAGGAACAATCATGACGAGAGACGAGACAGAAGGAGGTAACACTGTGTCAGGTGAGTCGTGTTTGCATTCTTAGGTCGAATATTGCTTTCAAATGTGTATTGCGCGGGAGACTTGGATCTCCTGTCGTATTAATAATCTACACTTCGGCGAGTATTGATGTCATTAATTGCTGTATTAGGAAGTTGGTCAGGCTCGATAAACTTGGTTTGATTGTTGTGAGTGTTATCGCTCAGACAGAAATTGGGGTGGAAGTGTTGAATATGTTCCTGACCGTCTCCGAGTAGGTCCGAGTCGGTGCCATGATAATCTCACCTGACCCGCATGCGCTATTGCAACTAGTCAGTACGGCGGAGTGCCCGAGTTATTCATCGCAATGAGCTATTGTCATTCTAGGCAAACACGTTCACTACCTGCGTAGCTATCACTTCTGATAGGTCAACTTTCGATTCTTCTAGCATGCAATGCCACAAGCTGTGGCATCGATTAATCATGCAGACAGTCTGAATTCCAGCTAATGCGGTCACGAACCATGCCAGCGCAGAGCTTACTTGACATATCCGCAGGTGCGGCCATGCGCCTGTAAGTCTCATTTGAACAGTGATCAAAGAGGCTAGGGAAAATAGACAATGGTCGTTCAGGCACTCCCGCCAAGGATGTTCAGGTACGTTTTCCGCGAAACTCCCTGATATTGGGCGCAATTCGTGTAACCACGCTGTTCAAGCTCTTCCCAGGGGACTCCGAGGAAATATCGTCCAATGGCATTGGCAAGAGCGAGCCAAAACCGAGTAGCCACAGGGTTGCATCTCAATTGATCCATCCCATCACTTACGTAGACTGGCCAGCCACACTTCCACGTCGGAAAGTTTATTCGATCGTTGACATGTTACGTGACCCAAGGTCGTCATACCCTGAGAGGCGAAAAGGTACCTCCAGCTCTTGTTCAGCACGAATCTTTCGCATGAGATCCAACCTTCGACTTGCCAATCCACAGTATCGCCATTGCCGAAGCCTATCCGACAGGTACATTCCCGCAATGGCATCTCGGGGACCCCGGCAAGAAGCTCTGGAAGCCACCAATACCACCCGTCCATTTGTACTGCTCCGCGGTGTTGTGATGAGGAGAGCGGGTTTTTCCTGCTGTTAAGTTTCGCGGCATGTCATGGTACAATTTGTATTTCGAGTCAACAAACTGATGATAGCAACACTAGCTCAGATAAGGAGGTGTTGTAAGGTGTTGTGGCGTATCTGTTCGTTGCTGGTACGTGGAAGTTTTAACAATATTCGGCCCGTGGGCTAATACTTATGCGCCCGGAGGTATATAAAAGCAGGCGAGATTGGTGCAAAGGTGAATCATTCCCTCTATCTCTTTCATGCCCTACAAGCTCATTTGTTTGGCTGTCAGCAGCTGTGGGTCGACTACCGACTATGTCTTTGCGCGCCACAACCCAGTGTCAGCCTATATCCTATTCACAGTCGTGTTTAGGTATGCTCCCTGAGTCGTGGCGGCCGCAAGGATCATGTCGATAGTCGTACCTCTAGCTACTACGGCTTGTTCTAGGTATGCCGTGCTACTGGTCGACGTGTCTCACTGTCACAACAGGCTGCTTTATTTCATGCAAAACACTCAAGGCCTCACCCCAGCCCTCGATGATTGTTGGATAGGGACAGTCAATTTGCCGGGCTGAGATTATACTTATTCGCACTTATGAGCGTTGTTCCCGTTCGTTTTATGTTTTAGAAAATAGACGAGCTGTTATCATTCCAATGTAAACTACGTAATAAAGTATACTACGAGCGGGCAGTTTATGCGATTCAGACTTGAGCGCGATCGACTACAACCCGCATGTCATCAACCACCTTCCTCGCCTGGTCTCGCTCATCGAGAGCTTGCCGCAATTGTTTTCGCAAGGCGTAAATCTCTGTGGCGGCAGCTGTCTTCTCCGTACAATCTTGTTTGGCACTCCGGTGATCAGCTAAATCTCGTGACTGGTGCTCTTGCAATGCATTATCTGTAAACCGTAGAGTAAGCTACCCATGAAGTGGTGCAACGAAGCCGTACATACCGTTAGAGTACACGCTGCTATCGTCATCCAAGTCGGCGTTGCCACAATCTCCCTCTGATGCCGACATTCCAGAAGTGTGACCACGGCTATCGCCGTTATAATACTCCAGAATGTCTTCCTCTTCGGCCTGACGAGCCAGTAGCGTACTAAGGACTTGTTGCCCAGGTTCGGTCTTGCCGTCCTTCGGTAAACGCAGGATCTTCCCGTTTGAATGAGTGGGATGAGCTGAGACTATAGGCAATTCTTCCCAGTCTGACGAACATGCAGAGCCCGCAGTGTCTCCAGACGTGAGGGACTCACACTCCGAACTTGGAAGGCGGTTCAGTTGTCCGGAGGGATTCTGCTTCGACTCCTCGCGTTCATCACGAACTGAGGGGACGACTTGAGAAAGAGAGGACCCCTTGTGATGTTGACCGGACGCTTTCGACTTGCCATTGTTATGTTGCTCATCGAGACTGGAACGGGTCGGTTCCGGACCTTTCACAGGCATTGATGTGGCTCGGGGCCTTGACCCTTGACCGAGCTTCTCACCAGGGACCTCATCAAGTTCATACGCAGATGCAATTCGTCCCCAGTGGTTCACAAGCCACGTCATGATCTTCTGCTCCTTGGACGTCCTGTCTCGGTCCCCGTTGACAGGCAAACCGTCGCGGTACTTGATACTACTGCGTTTCTTCCAATCCCGACCACCAAGTAAGACACCACCAAACGCCCGAGCGATATCGTGAAGGGCGACACCACTGGAAGTTTGATCTCCTTCCTTATCGCTATCTCCGTCTAGGCGTAGCACTGCACGTATGAAGGTCATGAGGTAGACCAGCAAGGAGAATTGTCGCCGAGATAGGAGTAATAAGAGGTGTCTTGCAACTCTGACTTGAACCCTGAATGACGGAAGGTCAAGGAACTCGCGCTCCCTTTGACGCAGACGTTCGGCGTAGTTCACGTGGTCCTCTTCTTCCTCGCTCGTTTCATGCTCAGATTCGCTGGCCTCCGGGTCATTACGAACAATGCGGGCGCGTTGAGCACGAGTGACTGACGGCGAGACACACCAACACCAGAGCGCGTCGACGAGGGGACGAGGAATGATGGCGTGAGGGAGAGCAGAGAGATAAGTGACCAAGAGAGAATATATGCTCTGGGTTGACTCGTTGCTTAGCGATGGAGGTGGTACTAATCGCCCGTGGGATGCATTCGCAGTGACTAGCTGATCGAACCGCGATACAAGCTCAAAGAGTTGCGTACGATCAGGTCTTGAGTTGAAGAAATTAGGCTCGTTCAGTCCTGCAAATAACGTTAGTTGGAGGAAGTACCGGCCATATTCAGACTTACTTGAAATCACAAGCTCCTCTATCGCAGCTGCTACAGCTGTCGGCACCTCATGCAAGTATCCACCTATGATAACGGGAGACAGCGCAAAATCCGGTAAATCCCCCAGGTGCGTCCCAAACAGGTCTAGCAAGAACGCATCATCAACGGTCAGTCAGGGCGGTGATAACAGCGAGAGATGAGCGTGGAATTACATACGTAGATCCTTGAATCTCATTTCTCTTTCCCTCCTTCTCTTCTCACTTCTCTCCATACGTTCTGATTTCCACCGCGAGGCACCACCACCCTCGTCGTCCATCTTATCTCGGACGCAATCCATCACAGTCTCAGTCTCCTCTTCACCATCCCACATGCTCTTTCTTCGCATGCGTGGATCCTGCATCTGCATCCGGTGGACGTAGGGCGTTGCGTCATGGCCTTTCTCTCGCTCCTTGGCTTCGACAAGGGCAGCGAACTCGCCCTCTTCGATGTCAATAAAGTCCGTAATGCGGAACTTTTTCGTCTCTGTTCGCAGGACTCGGGCGAGTGTGTGAAGGGCCGCGGCCTCTGACGGAAATGGGAACGGAGGATTCTTGCGAACGTTCAGCGGGCGCACTATGCATGGCACGGATGCGCGAGTGGGGGCCGAGCTCGCGAAGGAGGATTCGTACGGATTAGGAAACGCATTCGTGCTCCGAGGTGAGACAGGCCCTCCATAATAATGCTCCTGTGCATGAGGAGCCATCTGTGGCAGAGACATGGTCGCGGGAATACCACTTTGCCTGGCTTCGGCATGATTCCAAGTAGATGTGACCGCGTTCAAGCCGGGATAGAAGGCTGGACTGGATGGAGAAGCAGGTATGAACGTCATAGAACCGCCATGGGCAAATGAAGCCTGCGGCGAGGCGGCATATGAATATGCTGGCATCGAAGATGCACCAGGCACAGGTCCGTGCGAGTTGCGTAGAATACTCCGTCGTGCATAGGCACCAGGCGATCGATCATCGACAGTGGGAGAATGAGTGACTGGGAACCGTGAAGCGCCATATGCTGAGGGCGATTTCGCATTGGATGTTTGGAACGGGGCTGATATGTCTTGACCTCGGGGTTCCGGGGGCACTGTAGATTGATCGTGTTTCTTAAACATATGCATAGTGAAAGCGAGTGCAACGAAAGTTCTGAGTGACCAGCACGAGGTAAATTATCCATTATTGTTGTTAGTGAGTACATACTAGACGTGAGCAGAACGACTTACTCGACGAGAGTAGTGCTCCTGGAACAAGTGGTATGAGCGAAGTTGTGAGGCAAGGAGGACGAAATTTCGCAACGTCGACATTGGCTGGCGCGGCTGACAAAATATGGATATCCGCGATCCGTACCGAACTGCTTGTCAATCCTGCAGTCGGACGCGAAATGAGGCTGACACAGTCGAAAGATCAAACTTGACGTCAGCCACGGTATAGAAATAAACCAGAGCTTGTTGAATATGGCAACAATGCTATATGACCAGAGACTTCCGTCGTATTCTTCATGGGATAAGAGTACTTGTGCGCACAGACTGCCGACTGGTAGCGCTACCTCGCCGTGTACTCTCTTCCCGTCCCAATCCAACATCCACCAACCTGTCATACAATACTGGAGGGTCTACAACACATAAGTAAAGAACCATCATGAGTATATGCCACCCGCGGACAACCATCAGAGATATTCATAATACCCACCTTCGTTCCTCAATGTAACCGGGTCCACACTCACCCAAACCACCTCCTTCCCCCTCTTGCCCTGCGCTTGGATGTACGCATACCTCAGCTTATCACTTCCTATCACTACCACCTGTCCCAGAGCAACCCCATGCGGGCGGTGGGCGAAGTGCTCTAGGTTGGATTTACTGACGAACCCCAGTACAATCCGACGGAGGTGGGGAAGTTGGAGGGCGAGTGTCGCGACAAGGTCCCAGTCGCAGTCCCAGGGATGCCAGCACCAGCGAGCGGAGGGTACGAGATCGAAGACTACGGTTACGATGTTGGATTTAAGGAGGCGCGGTGAAGGTACGGCGCCCAAACGAGCAGACGGTGTAGGAAGGTCGGGTGGGGAGGAGAGACCGATGCCAAACATGATGTCTGGTGGATGGTAACTCGCATCGTTGATGCCTCCGTCATCAAAGCCCATGGCTGTATGCGATATGTCTGAGAAGATAAAATAGTCAGTCGTGCTAGGTAGATTTCCAAATCAACAGGGGCTTACCATAACCACCGTACGAAGACCACCAACTAGTTGTGATGCTCACAGATGATGATCCGATTCCAGAGTCATGCCCAGAGACCCTTTGACAAGCCTGCACAATTTCGCTCGCGTGCATCAAGTCGTTTCTCGAGAGGACGTAATCTTTACTCGCGCTGCGAGCTCGGGCAGTGTTCTCGACCACGGTGAGAGACCGTCGTGCAACGAGACCGAGAAATACCCAGTTGTCCGTACAGTCTTCAGCATGAACAGTTTCAAGATGGCCCGGTTGCTTCGTGTGTCCCCATATTTCTTCAGAAGGAACTGACTTGTCCCATATTAAACGACAGCAGTGTAATTGACGCAGCGTACGCACTTCGCTGATCAGCCGGACGAAGTCTACGACATTTCGAAAGTGCACGTCGGATAGGTACAAGGAGTGGAATTGGGAATAGGAGGTAGGGAGAGACCTGGGGAGACTATGGTGGATGGACCTGACAGTACGACCTGTTTTGGGGACGAAACCTGTGGCGTCGAGGCCCAGATAAATGGTGACACGGTCGGGAATCTTGCGCCGTAAGGTAGAGTATACAAGGTGGATCCATGGAGGGTCTCCTTCACAGGGAATAAACACCAAGGCCTGAAGATGCGTAGTGAGTGGGGCCACTTTCTGAAGGTTCTGAGCCGCCTGATCCAAGAGTGCGGAGAATTCGTACAAGTGCGCCTTGGAACGGAAGCTGAGGGATCTGAACAGGTGCGGTCGACATTTCTCTGCCCAGAACCGACATGTCAGTGACACCGCGAAGAGATGGTGCTTGATTTTGCCTCTAGAATAACCGTGTTCCCAGTGGTCATTGGCGAGATGCTGCAGGATGGGAGGGAACAACTCTGGGGGAAGATTGGCGGCCGAAGAATGGTCTGGCATTGCGTCTCGAGAGACACCAGAGCATGATAGTCTCCGAGAGAGGAATGGTACCTAGGACGAGATAGCCATTTGCTGGCTTAATACTAGAAGAGATATGGTGTCACAATCTAGGCGCAGCAGTCAGTGCTCACGAGTGCAAACTATAGGAACAAACCGCTCACCAAGCTCTCACCCATGTCAAGACTGCGGGGTCACTGTCCGTGGTCCGTGGACAGTATTCTTGCAGAGTAAACAGCATACCACTGCTACAGGTCCTCAGATTGCTATCCAATTCCTTCAGCCACCACGGATATTTCAGTTGGCCATCACGAGCGGTACATTGGGTTTGACCTTTGATTGCTGCGTTCACTGCTTCCGGCGTTGATTGTCATGGTGGTGGTCGAAGCCAAAGCGCACGAACGTGCGGTCGTGCTCGACGCGCCCGGCGACTACCTCCTTGCCGCAGACGACCATTCTGAGCAACCTTGGGTGGTGACCTTGTTCATCTGCGAATACATCCTCTTCCTACCAGCTATACACGCGTGAAACACGAGTAAAGGAGGATCTCAAGTATTACCTTCGCGCCTGCAATCCTCATCCATTTGCTTGTTACGCATTGCTTGTTACACAGGACCACCATGCACTACGGCGCGCTAGTAACACTGCTCACCGGGTTTCTATCTTTGACAGATGCTACAACTATAGCAGAGATTAAAGGGAGCTCTTTCCTATCACCTCTAGCTGGAAAGGTGGTCCATGAAGTCACTGGGGTAATCACCGCAAAGGTGGGTAACGGCTTGACTTGTAGCACCGCCTAACACTCAACACCGCTCTCGCACCTTTTCAGGATAGATACGGGCTATGGCTAGAGGACGTGCCTTCCGGAGATGAACGCGTCTCAAGTGGTTTACGTGTCTTTGGCTCAACAGTTGCAGTACGCAACACGAAAGTCGGGGACAAGATCAGTCTGTCTGGGACAGTGACAGAATATCGCAACGCAAACAGGCCTGACGACCTCTTCCTCACGGAGTTGATTCACCCAGCACAGGTTGTAGTCCACTCGTCTGGCCACGAAGTAACACCAGTCGTCCTCGGTTACGACCGTATACCACCTACTGGGCCTTTATCCTCGTTGGACGTCGGTCCCGAGGGATGGTTGTCCGTGCCAAATAATGTCAGCCTGTTAAGTGCCGTCAATGCGACCTTAGAGCCTTCCCGTTATGGCCTCGACTTCTGGGAGAGTTTGGAAGGTCAACTGGTCACTATTCCGAACCCCGTAGCATTAGACTTTCCGTCATGGATGGGAGCTGTGTGGGTTCGCGGGGATTGGCCTGTGCAAGGACTCAACAAGCGTGGTGGCTTGACTATAGTAGCTGGTATGTTCAACTCGACGGTTCCATCTGTGTTTCTCTGACATCCGTGCATAAGGTGATGATGGCGTCCCATACGCACATGCAGAGACAATCCCCCTAGGCCGACCACTGGATGGTTCCCGCAGGCCCAAGAGCGCGGTCGGAGTGACATACGAGAACATCACAGGCATTGTCACATATCAGGTACATATACTTTGCGATTCATTCACATCGCACAGACTAATGTTCTTGAAAGTTCGGATTTTATACAATCCTTCCCCTGACCGCCCCAGCCATCACCTCCGTACCAGACGAGGAACCTCTGCCCTCTTCAATTATTGCGCTCGGAGACCCATGTGAACTCACGATCGGTGACTACAACGTACGTGTTCGTGTTCCTTCCACCTCTACGCGCAACTCACCGTTCGCGCTCCGTCATTTATAGGTAGAGAACATGTCTCCGCGCTCACGGCACATTCCGAAAGTCGCAAACCACATAGCCAACTACCTCAATGCCCCGGACATCATGTTCCTCCAAGAAATCCAATCTGACTCGGGGTCCACCGACAACGGTATCGTAACCGCAAACAAGACTCTTGAGGCGCTGACAAACGCCATTGCGAGAGCCAGGCCGGGAGTGAAGTATGAATTCGTGAATATCCCACCGAAGGACAACGAGGATGGTGGAAAGCCGGGGAGCAACATCCGAGTGGCATATCTGTAAGTTCTCGCAAATGCATCATTTTGTCAGTATTGAAGACTCCCAACCTCGCTTTTTGTAGTTGGAGACCAGAGCGCGTTTCTTTACTTGGAGGATCACTAACCGGGAATGCAACTCAGTCCACAGAAGTCGTCAAGGACCACGACGGTCAAGTAGCATTCAGGCAAGCGGTACACTTCCACCTGTTCTCGAGACATTTGCTGATGATGGTAGCAATGCTCTCAGCTTGAACCCTGGCCGTGTCGACCCCTCCAGCCCAGCTTGGGAAGACTCGCGCAAACCGTTGGCAGCAGCATGGCAAACGACCAACGGCGAACGCTTCTACACCGTCAACGTCCACTTTAGCTCAAAGAGGGATAGTTCTCCGTCCCATGGGAACCCCCGCCCGCCCGTCAACGGCCACAGCGAGCGAAGAACCCATCAAGTCAACGTCACCGCCGTAAGACCATTTGACTCTCTACTAGTAGGCGGAAAACACAATTGACCACCCTACGCCTTATTCGTAGAACTTCATCTCAAACATCCTCACCCACTCCCCCAACGCCTCCATAATCCTCGCCGGCGACATGAACGAATACCTTCAAACCCGCTCCGTCTTCCGCGCCCTCTCCCCTCTCCTATCCGACATCAACGAGCTCTCCGGCGTCCCGCCCGTCGAGCGATACACGTACGTATACGAACAGCACACGCAGGAGATCGACCATATCTTTGTGTCGGAGACGGTTGGGAGGAGGGGAACGGAGGTTGAACATGTGCATGTGAATACGTGGGCGAGGTCGGTGGGGGAGAGGGCGAGTGATCATGATCCTACGGTTGCGAGGGTTAGGGTATGTGATAGTGCGTTTGCTGGAAATGGCGGTGAGTCGTTTGATTTTTGTGGGTGTCTCTTTCATGTCTGACTGATGAGTTTGGTTAGATGTTGAGGGTAGTGGTTCACGAGTTCAGCGCCCTCTCGGATTATAGATCTCTAGTTTCTTTGTTCACACTGACGGACTGAAGACGTGAGGCGAAAGATCTTGGACTATATTGTATATGTATCTAGCATGCGAAGCTTTGTTGCGCTTGAACCAGCTACAACGCTTCGCACTGAATCTCAATGTTCTTGTTCAATATGTGAACTATGACCGCTACCGTTATACCCTAGCAATGGGGTTTCTGGAGTAAGCAATATATCCACGTCAACGAATCCGATCCTAGCACTGTGCATTAAGGGTATATACAAAATAGATGTCCTCAAACCTTGGAAATCCAGGAAGATCGAGCTAAACACGCTCTCCGGGGTATACATCCAATCCAAAAAACCAAATCCTCCCGCTGTCCTTCACCCTTCACCTCAACCAATCACCGCTGCCTCCCTACAAAAACCATCAGCACCCCATCACACAAACCTCAAAGAGCAATTACATACCAAACAGCTCCTCAATCCTCCCATGCGAGTGCGAAGGCGGTACAGGGACAGGGAAGGGGATGGGGTAGGGAGGCCCCAACCAGACGTTCTTCCACGGCGTCCGCTTGAGGTGTTCGATGTCGGCGTGTATGACCGCTCGGCAGAATAGGTCGATGTCTAGGTCGTTCTATCAATGCGTGTTCGTCAGCTTACTTTATCTCAGCTTGCACGCTCAAGGGGAGGCGAGGAGGAAAGAGAGGGCGGAAGGAGAGGGCGGAAGGAGAGGGCGGAAGGAGAGGGCGGAAGGAGAGGGCGGAAGGAGAGGGCGGAA
>JAXQGN010000032.1:0-102659 GCA_037039805.1 Irpex sp. M6601 | reverse complement strand
CCACAGTGGCGGGCGTTTAGCACCTGTGCGAACATCTGGCACGCCAGGTCTACCCAGATCCCGACTTGTTTATTTTCGTGATGTGGCAGGACTATTCGAAGCGGGCGTGCCTGTGCATGCACGAGGTCCTCAGGCTGGATGCACCCTCGATCTGCAACTCCGAATAAACCCGTTAGGCGTTGAAAGTGGACTCAAATAGATAACCTGCGAAATACAAGAGAACGGATTGAGCAAAGAGCTGATAAGTTACGAGTGACCAGTTCTTACCTCAGTGGACTTCTGGATACAACGCCAATGTGCATGTTGGAAGTTCATACATGCATGGACGATATAACTACAGTGATAGGTCTCGTACTTCCTAGCACAAGAACCACGTGTCTCGGGACCAAAGCAGATATAAGGCTTCGTCAGATATAGAGCCTCCCGCGTTGGTTCGTACGGTATTTCTCATGATCCGCGAAGCTATTGACTCCGTGGACAGTCTCGTCGGTCACTGGAATTCTCAACTTCTCTTCTCTTCTGTGATTCATGAGGGTTTATCCACCTCCGACTGTCATTTGATCAGAACTGTGGTATGCAGAGCGAACAAATCCTTACCACTGTCGTCCGTCTCCTTGAATGGAACGCGCCCGGACAAATGTTCTGTACTTCATGTCAACTTTGAAAGGCTTCGCAGACGAGTTACCTGCAGGAATTGAGTGACCAAGTAAGCTACTTGAACATGATATTGGAAATCCTACCTTAACTGTCTATATTGGTTTACGTATGGGCATGAGAGATTTCCAGGTACATGGAAACAATGTAACTGCTTCCTGTGGTCATTGATCACCTCCGATGGGGAGAAGATGAATCCAGCGAAGGGTGCAACATGAAACATCCTTCACAGCCTTCTCGTATTCTTGATGCTTTCTGGCGTGAGTCCGAGAGAAGGCAAGAAGTCAAAAGCGGGGGCTGTGGGACTACCAACCTGCGGCTCGAGCGGAGGTCTGGATCCTGGGACGTGGCAAGTCTGAAGAAGCCTAAAACTTCGTCGATTGAGTGCTCAGAGAAGATACAAGAGGTAAAAAGCTTGCACTTGGTCTCATCGAAGCAAGAGTTATCCTGCATACCGCGCGGTTCGCGGTTGAATGTCACGGACAAGGGGATAGTACGTCGACAGTTTCGTAACTCTCAGTACCAGCTGATGCCAGAAACAGTTCCACTTGTCTTGTGTCAAGGCAGGCCGGAGCTACAGCAGAGTATGGACCATGTTGTGGCGGTAGACAAGCGGCATCGGCAGTCTCAGACACGTGCTTCTCTCCGAGGACATAAGTGCCACACGGACATTGATAGGCTGCTGTATGTGAGAGACCATATGAGTGGCCAATGGGGACATGATGGTGTCGTACTAGGACTATACCATCTTGGTTGCACGGCTGTTGGATGTTCAGAGATAACAGACACGCCTGCATGTTACGAGCTTTTCTAAGCTTATGTCGTTCCCAGCCTTTTCTGCATGACAAACGTACTGCCAAGTCCTTTGAACAAGGCGCAAAACAGACAATAGTCAGCACGCACACTTAGGAGTGAGCGCAGGGTACAGACGTGGATGGCGATACTTGCCTCTTTCTAATATGTTCCGGTTACCAACCCCTACGAATGGTTGTATCCGCACCTCGGTGGGGTCGGCCAATGGGGATGTGAGGCCCCCATCTGCGACATGAGCGGACCGGAAAGTCGCTCTAACGCTCTCTCAATATCACTGTCAGGGTTTTTCGTGAGATGAACTTAAGGGAGGTATGTAAACGAGCATCTCACGCTGTTACCAGCCATAGTCCTCGTGGAACATACAAGGCTTCGTTAACCATGTGGCGCGATGACCTTTAGCAGGTCACGGTGAGAATCCGTGTGCGATCGAACAATGATACTCTGCAACAGCGAATCGAACTCAAGTCAGCCCAGCGTATTGTCGTGAGTAAAGTGTATACGGTACCGTTTCATGTGCACGTTGTTGGTTGTATTTCACCGGAGATGTCCGCTCATTTAACAATCGGAACCGTCGAACTGGAGGCTTCGAATGGATATTTAGGCGTTAAGTAAGGAGGTCACCAAAAGGAAAAGAATTTCAACGGTCCGTCAGCCCAGCCTGCTTCGGTGCGACACAACATGCACTAGCATGCCGTCCAATGGCAAACTGTGAGAGACGACACACGGTACGTAGTCGAGCAGGACGGAAGAGCTCTGTTTGAGGCTTTCGTAATTGGCCAAAATGATGTCCTTGTCTTTGCTTGTACGTTCGAACTCTCGACTTGTAGCGTCATATTACAGCCTGAGTAGCCGAGAGCGGTCAAGCCTAGCACCAGTACGGGTATTAATGCCCTACACGGGGTCACGTCCCTTGACAGGTTTGCAAAACGCAGGAATAGAACACTCACTATGTACCTGACTAGAAGCACACAACTGCGTACTCCAGCTCGTCATTGGGATAGGATGACTAGCCCCAGTATCTGGGGAAGCACCAGTCGGGACGGGTTGTAAGGGAAATCAAAGAAACGATCTTGGAAATTGCAAAGCCGTCGGGATACGTCAAGATTGTCAACAAATATTGATCAGCGGTGAATATCTCAGCCATGAGATCGTAGTTTTTGAGCGAAGATGGCAGACTAAAAGCTACCACAACGTATCCGATTTGCCGATACGATGCTGTCCTTAGTGATGTAGCTGGTGATGTCGTCCCTGCTTACTTACGACGTGAGTACAGGATGCAAGAAACGGTGACAGCCGTTGTAGCAAAGACTTAACTTTGCATCCGATTTGACGAGATGGTATGGACTACCAGGGCATTCACCCAGCTAAGTCCGATCCACCAACACATCTTGAACACTTTTGCTTGTCCGCCACCGTCGGCCTGTCGTTGAACTAGTGCTCAGCCGGGAAGATGAAGATTCACAATTAAAGAGCGTCTGAATGATCGTCTGTGACCGCACTTGCACCGACAACACCGGTGGGGATGGGTGCACAGCATGCTCCCTGACCAACTTTCCTCACATGACCTATGAACATCGACGACGTCCTGCAGAACTTTACGCAGGTTGATAGTTGAAGACCTTATCCTGTCACTCTCGAGGCAAGGGTTGCGGTGGTGGCGGCAATAGCGTGCGATCATACGGGCTGTGGTGTCAGCTTTTTGAGACGATTACTCCCACTCATGCAGCTGCGTCCATATGAACAAGGTCCGGAATGAGCAAGGCAATGAGCGAGGATATGACGGTACATACCTGAGCGTATGAGCAATGTAGTGTTCGAGGTGACAGCACGTCCTTGCCCGGCAGAGAGCACGGGTCCAGCAGACAACATTGTGACGTCTCGACGATCGAACCGGCACTCGACTTGGCGTTACCGTCGGTTCATCTTGTGTAAAATTCCGGCGGCTTGACCTGTCAAAGAAGCGTTCAAACAATATGATCCTTGATGGGGAACGATGTCAGTGTGAACGATGCCCAAATGCGGTAGTTATCATGGCGCTCAGTCCTGCAGCGGCCTGGTACCAATAGACCGTGTTTGGTAACTTTTGCATACCGACGGAGGAAAATCGTGTGCAATGAGGCCACTGAATTCGACTGATATCCCCACGGCGAGCGTGTTGAGGGTCGGAAGAGGGTAATAACGTACAGTTTTCGTCGAGTACCTTGTCGCTTGCCCAGACCAGCCGAAGCGTGGTCTTAGGGTCAATCTGTCGCGGTAAAACTTCAAATTGCTAAATGAACAGCTCGGGATAGAAACCACCTCAGCAAGTGGTCATAAGTGCCGCAGCAAGCGCTGAAACCCATTCTGCATGGAATGCCAGTGACTGTGAACGTATTCCTCTGCTGTTCTTGGCGGCACCCTCTGTACAACGCAGTAAGTCAGAGATTGACAGCACGAACTGATACACCCACCTTTCTATACATAGTCAACTCCACTCACATGTGGCTGCCGCCTACACGAGGACGTCGTGGGCGGATCAGGAAGAAGAGTTAGAAGTGCAAGAATCGCGACGGTATTTAAAAATCTACATCCAGGCATATTCTACGCAACCCAATCTGGGCTATGACTTGGAACATCAGCTCGGATGACTCCGTTAGCCTCGCTGTCCACGTCGATGGGACATGCCTGCTAGATATTTGTCCACTGCCAGACGATGATGCCCAAGCAAGTTGAGATTGGCAAGACTGATTCGGACGTTTAATTGCAGAAAGGCGCATATTTGGACAGGTCGATAAAGACGATGCGTCATGAACCTATCTGTGACCTCACTGCGATTGAAGCGGTGAACGTGGATGCCAATCTGAATGAACTACATCATGAGCTGTACGTACCGCCCTCACACCGTCATCAACGTCTGAGTTCACTATCGCCAGCCCTTTTAATACAAGCCATCCAACTGTAAAACAGTTTATCAATTATTGGTGAATGGTGAATGGCCCGCAGCGCACCAACTATTCATTTTCCCTTGGTTGTCATTTTAGCCGCCTAAGGCAGGCTTCGTCCAGCCCCAATTTCCTCAAGTAATGGCGGTGATCAAAGCTTCTGACGCCTCATATCTACTTTAATCCCTGTTAATTTCCGTCGCAAGAGAGGGTTTTCCAGAGATTATGGATGGTTCGTGCTGGATAGGGCGAATCATGGTATGGAACTTTGTGACGCCTATGATCCCTTTGTGTTCGCAGAGGAGCATCAAGGGACACAGCAGTCTACCAAATGGAGGTTTAATTGTGTCCTTCTTGAACACCTGATGTGAAAATGTCAACAGAATGTTCTGGGCAACAATCGGGGTCGTGGCAGCGAGAAACATACTGTTACCAAATCCACGTTGCAAGCGGTATGCTCGGCAGATTGTCAACGGCTGTCGGGCGGTCCTGGCAAGGCTCCGCTGGCCAATCAGGCTCATTTGTCTAAAAGGCAGGAAATAATTCTCGTCAGCGTACGAAAGGTATATATAGGGTGCGGTCATGGCTGTTAATCCTCAGCTCGAACAGCACTTGCTTCGAACTACACAAGACCCAGTGAACTCACCGCCCTCAACAACATCTTTATCGTCATGTTCGGCCGTGTCTCCCCTCTTGCGTTCTTCTATGCGCTGTTCGCATTCTCCGTCCTTGCGGTCGCCACCCCCTGGGGAGCTCCCCCTACCAGCTCTCACGGCACGACTAAGACCGTCACGGTGACTGCTCCTGGCCCCACCACTACGACTTCCGCCGGCAACTGCAACACTGGCCCTATCCAGTGCTGCCAGAGCACCGAATCTGTAAGTATCTCTTTGTGATGTATATCCTGTGACTTGATTTCACTCACGAATGCTATCACAGGCCAGCTCTCCTGCTGGCAGCCTTCTCCTTGGCCTGCTCGGCATTGTCGTCCAAGGTGTTGACGTTCTTCTCGGCATCAACTGCTCCCCCATCTCCGTCATTGGAGTTGGCTCGGGCAGCACCTGCAATGCCAGACCTGTCTGCTGCGAGAACAACGCCGTTGTAAGTATCAAACCATAGTTATGTTCGCTTACAATTTTGCTCACCTACTGCATAGGGCGGTCTCATCTCCATCGGCTGCATTCCCATCTCGCTCTAAGCAGCAAAATGCACCAGCAATTTTGGTCAGCTTGAGGGTGATGTACATACATTCTCTCTGACAATCGCCACGAATAGTTACGACTTTCGAATGTGGTTGTTGACGACTCGTGCTTTGCAAATGTCTCTTGTTCGGTCATAACTAGTAAAACCTATACACGCGCTTCTCAAATACACGTTGCTCATGATTTACTGCGTTGGTTGTGTTGTGAGAATTGCACTGACGAAGACTTCTCTGCTATTCGGTACATCATCTTTACTTTACTAAGCATGAGCGCATAGAAATTTGGTTTGCAAAGAAACATACCTTCGCTATGACCCCGTCTGTGATCCTATTTCGATCTCCCTGTAGGTATCAATGACTCTATCCCATATATCTCTGGCTATTTCAGGCTTGCCAATACTTAGTCGCAAGACGATGCGCCGAAATAGAATAGGATCTCATTGGAAGCAGTCATTGTCGTTGTCGTGGTGGTGGTGATAGTGGAAGTGACGAGGTGTGATCTGCCGCGGCGACCTCAGCGTTTCCATCACTGTCCTCTGAGTCCTGCCGCTGGTCCTCTCATCGTACCCCCAGAGTAGGATCTTATTATCTTCATCTTCAACGTTTAACTCCTGTGAAATTCAAGAACACCTGCATGAACATCTTAAGATAACACACTCGTAACTGGTCAGGCTTCCGTGGTCAAATACGTCGCAATTTGAAGACTCGGTTGTTTCAAACATCAGGCTAGGCACAGCGCTGGCGGCATAGTGTTTGGGGAGTAGTGCAGGATTGGTTGTGGACGAGACTATGGAGGTATGACCCGTATGTATGTTTTTCTCCGAGCGCAAATCTGCTCAGCTGGCCAGGGAGACTGCTGAATCGGAGCTTGTTGGCATGTGGCGAGTGTCTTGTCCGAATGCAGTAAGTCTAGTAAATCATTTTTTGAGTGAAAGGTTGGTGTGGACTCATATGCAAACCACACAGCGGTGCAGCGTCAGATTGTTCTTTCCTGAATGAAGCTCATGGCATCTTCCCAAGACACGGCGATATAGCATATAATGACTATGTCACCGTCGTGGCCAGCCTAAGTAGGCCCTGGCCCAGACTGGGTGATGCAGACCATGTACGAGCCATCGAACCGCACAGGGATGTCTCGCCTCCTGTGGTATCACATAAACCGGTGCATTTAGCATGAACAACGCAAATATCGAAGTTTTGCCTAGCCGCAGAACACAACGATGTTACGAGAATATCACTGGCACGGTGGAATGTGGGGTCTATCAGGCTCGTGGTTGCGAGAGGTTTTTCTTCGAAGTGCGCATTTCTCTCGTAGGTTCCGGTTGTCAGTCTCAGGACAGATGCTGTTTCTTACTTACCTTCAGTGTTCTTCATAACGAACAGCAATCTGAGCAACGGCTGTGCCCAGTGTCGCTCCTCAATGGAGCAATACTAGTACTGCTCGCGTATGCTGGACTCAGCAACTCGATAGCACGGTGTATGGTCGCCTTCATCAAATCAGGATCGGAGTCACTACCTAGCTGAGGGCTGGCCTGCGACTTGGATGCGCAAGCAGCTGTCCATCCAGAGACAAGACTGAGCGGATTGTCTGGAAGAAACCGGGAACTTTCAAGTCTATGCCAAGTGGTCAGGACAGAATCTTGGAACTCACGAGGGGGATCCATTTTGAGATGTGCGTGGTCTTTCCGGTAGCACTAGATGGCAACCAAGTGGTACTAATATTGAGTTGGCGCCGCAGGCACTATCGGTGACCCTAGGACAACATAGTGTACCTCATTGTTGGCTCCACGGCTACGATATTTGGGGGCACAGCGGAGTTGCTCTTCGAAGCTTGCACAGTGCGTTGCCTGGTTGTGTTGACAAATCAGATTAGAATGACAGAGGAGCTTCTCGATGGTATGATAGATGGAAGACCATCCGAACCAATCGATGACGAGAACTTGAAGGAAGGGAGGACTGGATCCCGAACGTCGTATATGTGATACCCCAGGTCGCATAGTTGATCGGCGGCCAGAACCTGGAAGTTCAACCGTAGAGACGTGGGGAGCGACCCACAATATCGGTGACCTCTGAAGCATAGCCTTCTCTGCGGTGATTCACGTGGTGTGCCAGGCTCAAGGGCAATTATCGACACCGCCGCTCGTAGATGCCATCAGGTCGAGTACAAAGGAGTCTGGCCGAGCGGCCGCTGCCGATGGGATACTTGTACGCGCCATAGTACTGGCCTAATGCGCAGGGGCCAAGTAATCCGGGCAGTGTCCACCGTACCAACGACATTCGCGGCGGTGGGGATGGCTGACGGGTCGGCCGTGAATGCTAACCTCGTTGTCCAGAACAAAGAGGCAATGAGATCGATATGGTCACAGCCGCATGGTCCAGGCATCAAAGTGGTGGACCCACAAGAGCAAAGTCGCGATAAAATACCGTGATCAGGGTCCTCACCGCGTTGATCACGTTATCGCGTAGACCTGGATAAAAGGGGAAATTTCCCTGTATTTGTACTTTCCTCTGGCATACAAACATAACGGCGTGTCCCCCCGTAGGCCATTGTGATTCCGATACTAGTGGCTTAGGCCATATAACTGATCGGCCCAATTACCCTCGTGCCACTGGCCTTTAAAGGGCCCAACGATCATCGCCACTTTCTACATATTTCAACAACTCTTCTCTTCCGTTACACTTGACTCTTTCCCGTTCCACTTGACTCTCCCCCGTTCCACTTCCTGCAACATGGCTACTTCGAACCATCACAAGTCCTCCCGCTCATCTCGCAAGACCAAACGACGCTCCACCACCCCGTATGAGACATCGTCGACTTGCTCGTCTGGTACTAGTCGTAGGTCGGCCAGCACCGCCTCGACCTCGACTCATACGAACAGCCCGACGTTAACCCCCGCAACGACCCTCTCTTCCCTCAACGCAGACGAAGTTGTCAATAACGAGTCCCCAGCCAATGAACCAACGAATGAGGGCGCTCAAGTTCCTGTGCCCGAAGACGAACTCTTAGAAGACCTGCAAACCCTTAAGGAGCGTAGCCTTACGAGAGAGAGATATTCTCCCGAAGGTGTCTGCTCTGGTCATTTGAGCACAGAGCACTGCCACAGCGTTCGACTCCTCTTGCTGAAACTTGGAGATTATATACCTGAGCCCAAGGGAAAGGTATGTCATTATAGCCCATTATCTGGCCGGTCTTATTTATTCCTCATATGTAGCGGCCACCCGAAGCAAAAGAGGAGTGTACGAAGATGATCAAGACGCACATGATAGTACGTTCAATTTGCGCCTAGTTGTAGCCTTCTTCTGCACATGTCTACACATACTGACCTATATCACCTGATGGGCAGCGTTACGGGCATAAGTGGCGCTGCACCTTTTGCGGCAAGGCCTTCAAAAAGCAGCTTGGTCGATATGACTTCACCAAACATATTCGAACCCATCTTTGTTCCACCCAGTAAGTACTTTCCTCTCGCAATTATAGCCTCTCAGACATGCCAAATGCTTATCTCGTTGCCCACAAGCCGCCCGTATCATTGCTTCTTCGAGAGATGCAAGTACACAGATACACAACTTCCTAACATGAAAAGTCATTTAATGAAACAGTAAGCGCTGTATTGCCTCGAGCACTGTCACTCGCTAACTCTGGTGATGCGTTAAGTACGGGAGAAAGAATAATATGCGAGAAATGTGGTGTGGAGGATATCAAGAATAGGGTTGACTTGTTCCGCCATCGAGCGAGCCACCACCCCAAGAAGAAAGATTCCGCCCCTGAAGCCCAAGCAACCGACTGGCCACTGGCAGAACACAGCGACGACGGCCTGGTACAGTGCGACCTGGTGAACGCCATTACCGCCCATTCCTGGAGCTGGGGCATGCTTCGTAGTACCTATGACTTCGGTGAGACAGTTGGTAGTCTCAGTCGTGTGCCGAGGAGCACATGCGTCTACCTGTCACAAGTCCCGCGTTATACTTGATCACCCAGAACGTCCTAGACGTACGATAAAACAGGAAGATTCACCGCGTAGTAGACGTTCGCATCCGACCTCACAGCTCTGTTTTCCTGTTCCTCCCTTCTTGCTGCTTATATGCACTGTACTACTCTGTCTACCTCGAATGAAGGTCGTCACCACTGTAATATCTAGAGCATCTCCTTGTATCTGGTCTCGGATTTCAATTATCAATGACTCTCTAACGCACAACTGAAACTTGAAAGGCACAAATGGAGGATGTAATCATTCGTAGAAAGCGTACAGATCGTGATCTTCCGTTTCGTAATATAGTATGGATCATTATTAGTCTATCCAAATGTATGTCATAAGAGTCAACCAGGACGCAATTTTCGGCGGTATATATTGGCGTGTATCTACGAGTGAGCTTCCTTCGCGCTGGGGACATTTGACCGGATGCGAACAATGTGCTCGCGTGTCAACCCGGCCTCTTCGCACAATGAGCGGAATATTGACTGCTCGTTATCGAACAGGTTGAGCGGAGTGTCGAATTCAGCAACCCGTCCGGCATCCATGACCAGAATGCGGTCGTAGTACACTGGGAGACATATGTCAGTTGCAAACCCAAGACAAGCAAGCAGGACTCTTACCAATGGTGTTGAGCCTATGGGCGATGCATAGCAGGGTGGATGTTGCGAATTCGGTCTGTATGGTTCGTTGCAGTTTAGCGTCTGTCTCGACATCAACGTTACTGGTAGCTTCGTCCTGTAGACAACTTCAGTATATATGGTCATCATGGTGTATCATCAACTTACCAATACAATGATTCTGCTGTTCTTTATGAGTGCCCTACAAAGTGCTAGAAGCTGCTTCTCGCCGGCGCTGTAATTTGAACCTGCACCCTTCGGTCAGTCAATGAACTCGAAACACAATGAACTCAAAAGGACCTTCGTCGTTAACAGATGCATCCAGGCTAAACTTTGCCTCCGTGGCAGCGTCAGCAGCACCTTCTCTAGGCAACAACCATGCCCGCTTGAGTGCTTCGATGAGCTCGGCATCAGTCTTTGTCGCTTGAGGGTCTCTGACGTGATTGGTGAGCAAATTCGCGACATAGGATTCGCCATAGAAGTTGGAAAGCACGTACAAGTTCTCTCTCAGTGTTCCCAGGAACAGAGTACTGTCCTGAGGTACCAACGCAAGGCGACTTCTCAAAGTCTCGAGGCCGATCTCGGAGATATCGTGTCCGTCAATCGAGATGGTACCACCCTGAAGTTCGACAAACCTGAGTCCACATTACGTCAATGTCTTAATGAAAAGCAGTGAGGGTTTTAGTTACCGGAATAAAACCTGGAGAAGGGAACTCTTGCCGGCTCCGGTTCTGCCGACGACACCGACCTACAAAGGGTCCCGCCACAGGGTCAATAAAGGGTCATTAACGGACGTGGAATCTCTTACCTTCTCTCCAGCCTTGATATCAAAGCTTACGTCTTTGAGTACAAGAGGAAGGCCTTTGCGATACGCCATCTCCACATGGTCAAACTTGATTTCACCCTTGTCTGGCCAGGAGGGAGCGGGATCGTTGGGGGTCGTTAGGTCACCTTCAGGCGGCAACTCGGTATAATGCAGGACCTAACGGAATTCTTTGTCGATGGATAGCGTAGAAAAGAACAAGCACGTACTCGCTCAACAGCATTGAAGTTTTGTTCGTTCTGCGCATATGTAGAGACCAGATCGGCTATGACATACACTCGTCAATGATTCAGTCTCCCACACACCGTCATGTTCGACACTTACAAAATACTTGTGTTACTGTGAAAGAAGGCTATCAGTCTAGCGTACACTAACATACCGCGTCAAAACTTACTGCTTAGAGTATAAGACAGTACAACACCAGTCTTGGATGGATTGACGCTCTTCCTGAAGCCGGCAGCGAATAGTGCGATTCCCAAGATGAGGAGATTGCCCAAGAAATCGAGTCGAACACTGAGCCATCGTTGAATAGCGATTGTGATGTAATAGGCGCGATTTTCCAGATCGAGACCATGATCTGCTGTGTCCACAAATCGGGTCTAACAAAGCGTGAGTACTGGACCACATCACTATCCTGACTGAGCAGCACAAACCTGTTCACGATACGCCCGTACAGTACTGAGGCCCGTCAAGGTTTCTGCAAGACCGCGTCAGCGAGACTTACAGAATGGTCTGCTTAGGAATATGTTACCTTGGTATGACCCATATAGCACAGATCTCATCAACGAATCCAGGCGTTTGACCTCTACCGACGATCGTCGATAGAAAACGGCCGTGATGTAGTAGAACACAGTTAGAGGCGCAAATATGATGCCAAGGAGAGGGTATGTGTAGAACACGAGACCGGCGGTTCCGAGTACGGAGCTATGAGCCATTAATGTGAGCCATGAGTGTATACACGTATCAATGTCATATACCTGAAGGTCGTGAGCAATTGGAATGCGGTCATGGAGATTTCAGTGTCGATGGTGTCCTGATCCTTGGAAAGGCGAGATAGTATGCGACCTTGACAGCGACATGAATGGAACGTTGAACAGGGGCAAGAATGGAGGATAACACTTACCTATGGGTGTAGTATCAAAGAATGATACCGCTGAGTGCAGTACGGCCGAGAGTGACGCTTTGAACATATTGAACCCAGCATCCAAGGAGGTAATACTAAGATGTACACGCCCATTGACGATCGTGATCGTGAAGTAATGGCGGGTTTTGCTCACCTAATATAGAAGCTGGACAAGAAACTGAACAGACCGATAGCTACACCAAGTGCCGCATACGTTCCCATGTAGTGACCTTCACCGAATCCGTGTATGCTTTGAGAAGTCCAGAAGCCAAGGAAAAGGTTATTTGCCACTATGGATGACTATTAGACTCGTGTGTCCGCATTACTGATTTACTACATACCTGATGCGCCTTGGTAGCCGGTCAGCAGGAGTAATATAACTGGCAGCCTGAACAGTCCTCCCGCAAACTGGAAGTATCGCTTGTAGACAGATCCCGTTACTGAGCCGGTAAGTCGTTCCTCAGCCTGCATAAGACCGTCTTTCTTGGCAACCTTCTTCTTGACATCTTTGGCCTTCACGTCTTCCACGCCCTCCACGCCCTCTTGCTCCTCTTCCTTCTCACGTGTTCCGTATTCTTCCATGACACGAGAGAAGAACACGCTGTCATTCATCAATTCCTGTGTGGCGATCAGTTATGGGATGACATGCGACTCAAACCGCGCATACCTGGAAAGTTCCCCGCTCAACAATCACACCGTTGTCCATGACGTAGATGTAGTCGGTCTTGTCCAGAACATGCAGAGCGTGAGTCACAAGAACCCTTGTCTTGTCTGCCAACGGGCCAGATAGAAGACAGTTCTCCAAGATTGCCTTTCCAACGTACGCATCTACCGCACTCAGCGAGTCATCCATAAGGACAATATCGGCACCAGAGTATGCTGCGCGGGCAAGAGAAACACGGGCCTAGCAGACGATGGACACAAGTAAGCACAATTCAACCTCACGTCGGAACCTGCGGATCAAGCAAATACCTTTTGACCACCTATACCAATTAACATCGTCAGCAAATGTTTCACCCTCGACGATCCATTGACTGCTCTCGGTATACTTACCACTTAGATTGATACCCTTCTCTCCAATCTCCGTAAACTCCCCATTTGGCAACATCTCCAAATCGCGTTCCAAGCAACAAGCCTTGATGATCGCCTGCAGCTTATCCTCGTCTTCCTCGCTACCAAAGATGATGTTGTCTCGTAACGTCGCATTCATGATCCAGGCGGACTGCGGGACGTAAGCTGCTGAGGAAGAGAAGACACAGTTCCCTCGAGTCTTCCTCATCTCGCCGATGAGAGCCTGTAGCACGGAGCTCTGACAACATCGTATATCAGCACATGGAAATAGGTTCTTTCAAATCGCAGGCGACTATGACCGACGCACCTTTCCACTCCCAACTCGCCCGACAATCGCCACGAACGAGCCCTTGGGAATCTTCAAGTTCAGATCCTTGAGCTCAAACGGTTTCTCCTCCTCCTTGTCTTCTTCAGCTTTCTTCTTCTCTTCATCGCCGGGCGCCGTAGTAGGTAGCACCTCGCCACCCTGTTTCTTCCTCTTCTCTTTCTTCTCTTTTGCCTTGTCTCCGCCCTTCCCGTGCTCAAACTTCCCTCCACCGGGGCCAGCCTTCGCCTTGGGAACACTCTCCCACTGGAAATCTCCGTCGACTTCGATAGCGTGTTTGCTGTCTTTGTCGATTGCGTAAGGTTCGGCGAGCTCTTCGGCTGTAAGAAAGTTGCCGATACGGCCGAGGGCGACTGCTGCGTCTGCGCAACTGTGAGAGGTGAGTGATTAGTAAAGAATCGCGTTGCATTGAAAGGATTTACGCACTTGGCAACGACGAGAGGGAAGAAGGCGAGTGGCATACGGATGATCTATAGAATGCATTATATAAGAACAGACAAATAAACCAGAAGAATGTGTACTGACGTTGAAAAACTGGAGGGAAGAGAAGATGATAGCGACGTTAAGGTCGTGTCCGCTGAGCGCATACGTAATCTATTATATTAGATTGAAAGAGTGGACATTCAGTAGGTCTTCACCAGGATTTCATACGGCAGAAGGACTCACGAATGACAGAACAGCAGCAATCACAGGCAAAATAGTGACAATGCCAATCATAGCTCCACGCGCGAACCTGACATAGGACCCCGCCCAGGATGGTCAGTGAAACTTGAGTCACCGATAGCAGCCTTCTCCTTCTCCCCGTTTGTTCTCAAAACAACAACAGGGGGAGGAGAAAAGACAGATAAAACAACACTCACGCAACCTTCCGCACAGTCAACAACTCCCTCTCCCTCACCTTCGCAATCTGCCCCGTATAAAACTTCTCCCACGCGTAATACTTGATCAGTCGAATACCCTGCAAGACCTCGGTGGTGAGGCGGACACGTTGGTCTGTGATCTTGACCATCTTCTTGCGCTGGGCGAACATGATCTTGACGAGGATGAATTGGATGGGGAAGCCGAGGATGAGGACGCCCAGGCCAACAAGAGCGGAATAGCCGATCTATGTGAAGAGAAAGGGAGGAAGAGAGAGAAGGTAAGCCAGAGTGGGAGAGAGATGGGGAGATACGTACATTGCCTATGAGGAGGCCTATGCCGATGGCGATCTTCAGTCAAGCGAATATTAGCTTACAGTATCTTATTTTTGTCTTTCATTCGTGATCAAAAATTACCCACCTGTATCGGAGCAACCCAAAGACTATCAAGATATACAGTATCAGTTATGGTCCACGCTCCCCAGCGAGAAGATATCTTAGAGTCTTTAACATGAATCATACTCACTTATGCATGAACTGTGTACTCCTATCCAACCTCGTCGCGTCCGTACTGATCATCGTCGTGATCTGCCCTACACTGTGGGACATGCGCGCACGTCCACTCAAGCGGAGTGACTTGCGAAATATGGCGCCAATAATCTACATATTCATGTGTAATTTGTAAGCATGGCTGATGTCCACGACAAAGAACATGTGAACAAGGAAGCTTACTCCTGTGCGAACAGCGACGCCCATTGTCATGCTCACTATGAGTGAACGTCGGGCCGACGTTAGAGACAGGGACTTTGTGATGTAGACTCGGGGCGGGGAAACGTACTTTGCATGTAATGGTTCGTCATCTAAATTCCACATCCGAATAGCACGAATGAGTAATGGTTCCTTGAATACCAAATCATATTGCCACAATTCTCACTCACCAAACTGGCGACCTCTACAAAGACGAAGGTTAAGAAAGACGCACGGTGAGTACAAGTGTAAGTATGTCAGTTGTGGCACGCAAACTTTCGTACCTTGCATAGCGAACAGCCCAAATGCGAGTCCAATACCGTACCCAATACCCTGTGGCTGATCAATGCCCAGTGCATCAGCCGCAGCCGGGCCTGCCTTGTAGAACACGTAAGAGCTCGTGAGCCAATTAAGCAGGCGCTTGTTTAGCAGAGGCGTCGTCGTCTTTATGGTGTCTATAATCCCACGCGTCGACACTGTGAGACTCGTGTCAACATGGTATGAAAAGTTGGGACATACCAGAGGCGAGTTTCAGAAGCCCGGAGATCCACCATTGCCAAAAGAACGTCGTATGTATGGCCATTAAAAGCGAGGAGTCTTGCTTGGGTTGTTTGCCTTTCTTCTTGCTGCGCTTCGACTGTGAGCGCGTCGTAGGTTGTGGTGCTCGGTCAGCTTTCTCAACATCCGGCTCGGATGACAACCTTTCGTCTACATCTGCGTCGGCTCGTTTCTCATCTATGGTCGGTGAGCAGGGGCTTTTCGTGAGGGCCGCATCGGGAGTTGGGACCCGGGTGCCTGCATTGGAATCATCGTGTACGTCGTCTTGAAATGCATGAGGACGTTTATCTGGTGTACATCGAGAGTAAAAGTTGCGCTCAAGCTCGGCACTGACGGTCTTCGTGAGCAAAGGATCAGGTAGCTGCCACAGATCTGCATCAGAAGTACACGCAATCAGCGATGAATATTACAAAGCACTTTTCGCGCAGAACTACTTGCCCTCTTTCTCGAGTGGACGAGTAAAGCCAACCCCTAGCAGTGAATCGAGCCAGCCGAAGAGCAGTTTCGAAAGCAGTCTGCCAAGGAAGTTTAGATGTGATACGCTAATCTTGAGTTCGGTGATGTCGAACAGTACTTACGAAGCATCATCTTTCGGAAGGACTTTACCCTCAGCGAAACCCGGCGGGGCAGGCGTTGGATGCCAAGGATTGTACATCCTGCGAGCCCTGTGCAGTGTGTAAGTGGGTTTTGCGTGAACAGCCAACAGAGCGAAAAAGACTCACTTATAAGACGCACAACTTGGAGAGATGATGACGGTAGTTGCGTTGTACGCGCGGCAGATGGGTCCAATGAGGCCAGGCGAATATCGAATCCCGCAGCACACGTCAGGTCATTTCCCAGGCGCCGTTTTCGTCATCACTCTCAAGTCAGCACTCGATCCTCCATATGCGTCCGGCCCCCGCGCCAATTCCCTGGGTTATGGCCATCGACTCTTGCAGACTCTTGCATGAAGCCATTGCACCCATCATGCTCGTTGTGGCCAGCAAAAATTGCGCGACTCGAGAGAAAGTCACACTTGTGGGTCACCGTATATGCGCATATGTCGAATTGCTGCGTAAAAGCGATCTGTCCATTGGATATTTGCGCGCAGTCTCCTTGTCTTCTCCTTTCCATAATCGCCACGTATGCCTTGCGGCAGGGTGACTCGTGTGCCAACTGAGCCGCCTATCGAGTGTATTGACATGCGGGCAGTCGACGCCTATCGGGACAAGATGCTGGATAAGTCGGCAAATGTTGAATTCGGCTGCCTCTTCAAGCTTCAAGCTTAAAGTTAACGTTGAGGAGCCGTAGAGCCACGCATACATAGGCTCCTTCGTTGAGTGTCATCACCTGCTGCCAGTACGAGTGCCGAGGTGCACTGTGTACGCCGCTTTGGGCGTTATCGATAATTATGAAGGATGATCTTCTCGCCCAAGTTGTAAAGATAGCCACTCGCAGCCTCGGCGCAAAAAGCTCTCTTCGTGGCGTAGATCACAAGCTCCGCGTGTACAGTCTTGCAGGCCGCTGCAAACCGGCGTAGGTCCCTCTAGCTTTGCAGCGTGTGCCAGTGCGTCAAGCGGCGTTTGATTCCGTGGGATCTTCGGGTGCCTGATTCATAGAGCAAGGGGTTGGCCATGGTCAGCGAAAATTCCGTGTACACCACACAGACTACAGAGGAAGTACATCTAAAGGAATCCGTTCTTACATCATGCATGAAGCTTTGAAGGTGCGTGTTGAGAGTGAAACATTTTTTTGAGAAATGGTGCTTGGCAAGTGTCATGACTGCTCAAGTACTAGTGTGACAGGTTCATGTGACCCGTGACAAACGTTACTGAGATCTTTCGACAAGGGCTTCTCTCATCCATTTGAGATAGATTTTGTAACAGTGAGTATTAATATATTTCTGGACAATACTACGCAATTTTTTCAAAAATTACCTCTACAGTCCTATTGACAAGCCCAAGTGTCCGTGTAGTCCTCGCTTCAGTCTGTCACGGCGTCTGTCACGACCAGCGAGCTCGAGCGCTAGCTCGCGCGAGTTTACATCATGTAAACAGCTGCAGCTGTACTTAGGCATCAGTGTCATCAGTGTGCCACTTAGTGTTGTGCTGTGCGGTCGTCGGTCATCATTGCACACGACGACCACAACTCTCTGCATATGCTGCGCTCGCTCCTCTCGCCTCTCAGTGACCGCTTCAATGCATTGAGCCCACGCCCAGATCTTAGCCCTGCCCCTCTCACCGGAAATGATGTATTCTCGCCGGAAGACTTCGCCAGGGACGTGTTGTTGGAGGTGATGCGCAATGCGGTGGAACGACTCAAGTTTGCGGAAGGGCTGAGTGCACGCTCAGAGGTATAACTATGATGTCAGCATTCACAAAAACTTGTATCATTGACCGCCCTGTATATGTAGGTGCTCACGGAAATACATGGCATAATGGTCCAAGACGCATGCACGAAGGATGTCTTTCGCGACATGGACGGCTTCCTCGTCCTCATGTCTATCCTATCAACAATACAGCCCTCCCACTCATGGTCAATCGCGTCTCCTGGTGATCCCATAGTGCACGAGGTGCTCGAAGCTGTACGGCTCGTATTCACGATTCTGTCAGAGGCTATGGACGACCATCATGCCAATAGCGTGTTCTTCGAGGTATGTTCTTATCCATGACTTACTGTGCAGCGAGTTTGACAAGTAGCAGCGGTCTGTCGGGTTCACCTCCATAGGCGAATCCATAACTACCCTCCTCTCCGACCCAAAAACCGTTGAGCAAACTCTTGGCTTCCTCGCCTCCTTCGCCTTGCACAACTTCTCCCTCTCAAGCATGTTCATCCAACCTTCACAAATCACCCCCGAAGAGATAGACGCGGAACTTCAGAACCTGGGTCCTATGATGAAGTTCATTCGGTATCCTGGTGCGCTGAAGGTCATGTACACGTCTATGCACCTCCTCCCGCCAACAGAAGCTCCAAGGCTGCGGTATACCATCCTAAAACTCCTCGAGCGGCTCGCATACCACAGCCATCGGAACCACGCTGTTCTTACCAATCTGGACCTTGTAGGACCTCTGTTCGATGCTTACTGCGACACGAGAAGCAAGTCAGACGATCCAACTTCTTCCAATAACTTCACGAAGCCAGAGCGCCAAGTCACTGGACGACTCCTCAAACGTCTCCTCGAGCTAGGCGTAGACACAGAAGTCGCGAAGACCATCTTCCAACGTGCTATCTCCCCCGAGGGTACGTTAGATGGAGACGTCCTGGAGATCCTCCGCGCTGGTATGAGGACCCGCTGGCCCGAGCATCTTTCGTTGGAGAATGGAGCCGCAATTAGTGTTTCAATGACTGGGAAGGAAGGGTTGCCAAGGGAGGGGTTCACGTTCATGGTACTTATTCTCTCCATTTCAAACCACAATTGTTTAGTGTCTGATGCGATGCTGATCAATGGTGAACACGTAGATTTGGCTACGACTCGAAAGTCTCCCTCATGACAAGTCACAGGAGATATTCTCCTTCCGATCGAACACCGCCACGAAAGCGATATTCTCCCTCCGCATACTCTCAACTGGCGTCCTCTCCATCCAGAGCTCATCCGCAAAGGACCCTCTGGACTTCAACAAGACGACCCTACAAGTGGGGAAGTGGACACACATCTCTCTGGTGCACCATCCGCATCGAGCGCAGGCACCAACCATCCGTACGTTTCTTGGCTCCGTGAGCTGCATATGAGGAAGCTCACCGTGTGTTTTGTTTTTCCCATCAGGACTGTTCATCGACGGCGCGTTAACCGATACTGTCAACTGGCCCTATCCCCGTATGGACAGTTCCTCCAAGTCTGGAGGGCACCGGTACACTGTGGGAGACCTTAGTGAGGATGAAGGTGTACTGCAGATGAGCTGGTCGGTCGCCTCTGCGTACCTCGTATCCACCGCACTTGGTACGCCCCCCCCCCTTCTCCCACTTTCCCTTCTCCCTGTCTGTTTCTCTCTCATTCTTACCTGAACTCGAATTGTGTGTTGTAGGTGACGATGTCCCTCGGTTCATCCAACACCTCGGACCGCGCTACACAGGTCGATTCCAGGCGGACGACCTCGTCAAGTTCATGACGTACGAAGCTTCCGCATCTCTCAGTATTTTCCTCAACACCATGAGCCATTCGAGGAAACCCAGCACTATACCGGCTTTACTGAAGAGTGGGCTAGGCATTGGGGCGGATTCGATAGTATTCGCCATCACTCCAAGTTCACAAAGTCCGGATTTGACTACTGATGCTGCTGGGTCTGAAATAATCGCCTTCCAGGGAGCAGGGGATGGTGGGAGGGCGAACGTTGTCGTGGAGGGAGACGTTATGAGTGTGAGGAGTATTTGTTTGGATTTGTCGATGTGGAGGCTGGGAGGTGCAGCTATTCCGCTGAGGTTGGTGCAACTTGCCAAGGTAAGACTTCCATTGATCTATCGCTTTTGCCCTGACTAACTTTTGTGATTTGTTTCTCCTCTAAGACTTCGCACGAATTGTCGAGAACGCTGGCTATACTCGCCAATGGGATGCGCAACGACTGGCAGAACTCGGACGATATGGAGCGGCTGCGTGAGTTTTCATCCATCAGTATTCAAATTGAAAAATAAATTATACATGCGTTCTGAACTTACTGAAGATACTTATGTCGCTATATGGATGCAGGTGGATATGAGATATTGGGAGATATCCTGCGGGGCAAGAGCGAGTTGATCAACATGACAAGCTTTGAGATTCTCTTCGAGTTTTTAGGGTTGAGTTATCGGACACCGGAGTACGTGCTCTCAACTCTCCTTTCGTCCAAATTCACGTATAGTGCAACGCGCTGACAGCCCGTGTATAGCCACTCAACCATAACAAACCCAGTCGCCTACCGCGTCATCGCCCTCGACCTGCATTTGTGGTCACACACCCGCCCCGAAATCCAACACGCCCACTTGGAACACTTCACCACCCTCTTCCAAACGAGCAAGTACAAACGGTTCAACATCCGCCAACGACTGTCCAAGTTTGGTTTGGTCAGGAAGTTCTTGTATGCGATTCAGGTGGATTGGTATCAGCTAGAGGCGGTGCCGTGGCTTGTGGACACGATGCGAGTTATTGCGCAAAATGATTTCTCGGCTGATAATACCGTCAAACCGATCGTATCCTATCTGGCCGCAAACCTTCACGCAGGTAAGCTCAATTTGTTTTTCTCTGAACTATAACCACGACCACAGCCTGATGTGAAAGTAGAATCCCCATCTTTGGGATCACCAAACTCCACAATCGCCAGGATCACGCCGTCCGAGGCACGTCTCAAGGCGGAACAAGTGCTTCAGATGTTTGTTTCTGTTCTGCAGACACCAGGCCTCGCCCTCTTCAACAAATTCGCATCAGCGCTCCCAGTAGCGCGCATCTGCCTCTTGCTCCTCGGAGACAGACCCTCGCCCGTGATAGCCACCTCTATCCTGCGAGTCATTGAACTTTGTTTAAGGGCGTCTAATTCGTTCATTAGGAAGTTTGAGCTTGTGAGTGGATGGAATGTGCTCAGGAGTGTGTTGCCGTTTGCGTGGGGGCCGAGCGTACAGGCTGCGGCGATGGATATCCTGCTAGCACCGCCGCCAAATAATACGACGACGGCGACGACGCACGATGGAGCTGGTGCCGGGAATTATGGTATGGTCGTTTGTCCGCAGATCTTGCCGGCGATTTTCGCCTGTTTGAGTGCAGATTTGGGGATTATTACGGGGGCTGTGTCGGTGTATTCGGATTATCGAGGTGTGTCTTCGACTCAAACTCATTGGCAGAGTCTTGATTAATGCTGACTTCACTGCATAGACCCAATGGATGCGGGGCCATGTACGGAGCACCTGCTGGAAGAATTCATCAATCTACACTCATCCAGTATCACCTTCCGCCAAACATTCCAGTCACAGTCGACCTCGCAAGCTTTCGTAGAAGCATACAAGTCCTTTATCTCATCGGCAGCTCATTCAAACACTCGAGAACCTATCGTCATCCGTATCATTGAGAAGATGAGCCATCTTGCTCTCAGCGTCGCTTTGAGCGAAGTTATTGGATCGAATCAGAAGCAAGAGGTATGTAGTCCACCGTTATCGTCACCTGTAGGCCGCTTATGAACCTTTCCTACCTCAGATCATGGAAATCTTCAATCGCGCAGAGGCATTACTGGCACCATCAGGAACGCACACACCTCGGCACGACTTCCGTGGGTCTATAGCACAACGCATCAAAGCGAGACGTACACCCTCTTCTCGACTCAGCATTCACCTTGGCGAGAGGACTGTTCAAAGGTCCATCGCGAGGATACATGAGTGGAGGAAAACGGTGACAGCCACTGAGCAAAAGCGTCTCCGTAAGACTACGCTTGACTTGTGAGTGTTGGTTTTCAAAGTAGTATGCAATTTATCTGCTTAACTTGACCGTGACAGGCGGGAACAGAGACGTCAAATTGCTGCTCTGAAGGATTGGGCTACCGCTCTGACTGCAGAACGTGGTATATGGCCTACGGTTACAGAGCACGATGCCAAGTGGAAGCTCGATGAGACCGAGGGACCGTATCGAATCAGGCGAGTTTGTGTGTCTCGGCCGGGAATGCTCATTCTGATCTACTGTATAGGAAGAAACTGGAGCCGGAGCTCGAGAAGGCGTTTGTTCTCAAGATCAGCGATAGTTTATCTAGAGATAGAGTGCAAGATCCCCCTTCGGAAGCACAGTCCATGATAGGTTCCGAGGCACCACCCTGGGCTGAGTCGTACGAGATCTCATCGGAGCAAGAAGGTGAGTTTGTGTATCGCTGGCTGATCCCGGCTAACGTACCGTAGAGACGTATTTGCAGGAGGAAGTTGTCGATGATAAGCACCGTAGGGTTCGTCATGAGCTCGAGCCGGGAGATGTGATTGAGGCTGCTGAAACAGTGGCCAGGATTTCTGGCATCGACTCCACCCGTGCGTTGATGTTGATTTATTTACTATGAGACGATAAAATGCTAACCACTGACAAATGACTCAGCTGGTCTTCTGATCATTGGACAAACTCATCTCTACATGCTGGACGGACTCGTTCAGAACGAAGATGGAGAAGTGATTGAAGCTAGCGAAGCGCCGCCTAACCTGTTCTTCGTCCCTGGAAGCAAGCTAGGCCTAAGTCAGACTCAGAGAGCTCAACGATGGTCCGTCAAGACGAATTGTCCTTGGCATACCATTATTGACTATTCGTATGCTTAGGTCCTACGATCAGCTAGCAAACTTCAGCGATAGATCATTCCTATTCCGCAATGTCGCGTAAGTTGTGGTGGCGACTCTACAAACATATATTACTAATTATAGATCAGGCTAGAACTATATTTCAAGGACAGCCGTTCGCTATTAGTAGTCTTCCTTAACAAGCGAAAGAGGCAGACAATCAATGACCGATTGACCACTGTGCTTTCTGGAGACAAGCTTTCGAGCGACCACCTGACGCCCGGATTTCTCAAGTCTCCCATGGAACGCTTCAGTGCTAAATTCAGCGCTAGCATGAGTGCGAAAATGATGCTGGGGTTTAAACCGGACGAGCTTGCGACTGCGCAACGGAGATGGCAAGCAAGAGAGATATCCAATGTGAGTTTCAGCGAAAGCGTACATTGGGAACAGAGTCACTCATGATGGCTCTTAGTTCACGTATATCAGCATCTTGAATCAAGTATCTGGCCGTACCCCCAGTGATGCCACTCAGTATCCAGTCTTTCGTGAGTTGAGCAATCACTTTGAGCTTGCAGGAGCTGATGTTTATCCTGCAGCATGGGTTATTCAGGATTATACGTCAGATTCGCTTGACCTGAACTCTGAACGGATCTACCGCGAGTGAGTTGATCATTGCGTGCGTGTGAGAATATTCCATTGATATGCGCTGTCAGTCTTTCAAGACCTATGGGTGCTCTTACTCCCGCACGCAAAGAGGCGGCAGAAGCGCGCTATGCCGCACTAGAAAGTGTTGATGAAAAACCATTCCATTATGGCACTCACTTCAGCTCCTCTATGATTGTGTGTCACTTCATGATCAGGCTAGAGCCTTTCTCGCATATGTTCAAGACGTTACAGGTAAAATCTCTTGGTTCTCACAGGTCGATTGAACTACCCGCTTACGAGGTTACTTTGCTAGGGCGGTGATTGGGATTTACCTGATCGTCTCTTCAGGTAAGTTACCCCAGTTCTTCCTTGATGATTAAACGTTGAACATACATTAGCGATATGAGGCGTGCATGGGAGTCGGCTTCTAGCGATCTTCGAGGAGATGTTCGTGAGCTCATTCCCGAGTTCTACACTTGCCCAGAGTATGTATGTTTCCCTCTTTGCGAGCGTACTCTTATCGTCTTTGAAGATTCCTCGAAAATTCGGCCAACCTTAACTTCGGCATACTGTCGAGCAACGGCGAACGAATACATCATGTCAAGCTTCCGCCATGGGCAAAAGACGATCCTTTGCTCTTCGTCATGCTTAACCGACAGGTATGCTCCCTTTTTTCTATCTCATCATTCGATTAACGTTGCGAATATGTCAGGCTATAGAAAGCGACTACGTCAGTCGAAACTTGCCCAGTTGGATAGACCTTATTTGGGGATATAAGCAACGCGACCCTAAAGCTCTCAATGTCTTCCATCCTCTCAGCTATGAAGGTTCCATAGGTGAGACATCACCGGTAGGTTGCTGAGCATGGTGTTGACAGAACCTAGATCTCGACAGTATCACCGATGAACTTGAGAGAGAGGCGACTGTCGGCATTATCCACAACTGTAAGCTGCCATTTCTCACTATTCATAGCACCGCTGACCCTCTCCTTAGTCGGTCAAACCCCAAGAAAGCTGTTCAACAGTCCTCATCCCGACAGGATGATGCACGGTGTATCCAGTCTGCCACTCGGCACGATTTATGGCATCCCCGAGGATTACCACCTCCTTACCCAAGGAACCAAGCTCATCAGGGATCTCGGTAACTCCAATGCGGTCCGTGAACTCGTCATCGACATGATTAGTGAGAGAATTATCCCGTGTGGTGAGCGGACGTTGGCTGTCCCCTCCCATCCTCATGAGGTCATCGAATGGGACGCAGTACATGCACCCGCTGGAGAACTCAGAGTTCTGGTGGATAGGAAAGTGGTGCAAGTCATCGAAGCGGCCCTATGCTCCTGCGTGGCATTCGCAGATGCGGACACACTCGTTAGTGGCTCGACCGATTACACTGTCCGGTTATGGAAGCTCGTGAGAGGCCAGACTGCCGCCCCTCGCCCGCTGGGCGTAATCCCGACACATATAATGCGGGCGCATACCGCCCCCGTTACGTGTGTAGTGGCTTCGAGACCTTGGTCTATCGTCGTTTCCGGATCTCAGGACGGCAGTGCTGCACTTTGGGATCTCAACCGTGGGGTTTATGTCAGGTCCATCTGGCACGGCCAAGGCAAGGAACACGGCGTTCATCTAGTTGCCATTCAGGACAGCTCGGTAAGACCGGTTTTCACCTTCTCCGCGTCGGAAATGATGAACTTTTTCATAGGGCTGCATCGCGACCTGCTCGCGAGAGAAACTATGGTTGCACACCGTAAACGCAAGGCCAATCGCGGTTCTCGATCTTACGGACGGTCCAATGTCCCCCATTTATCCTCCGATTACGGCTTTAGCATTCCATGAGCGCGAATACTGTAAGACAGGTGTTCTCGCGACAGGGTCTCCAGACGGCACCATCAGCCTCCGGACATGGAACACAGACAACACACCACAGGGTGAGAAAGCGAAGTGGGAATTCGTGACTCTGAAGAAGATGAAGATCAAGAACGCGGAGAGGGTTAGTGCCAGAGGTGTCACGCCCTGTGTGACTGCCCTGCGGTTTGTGGGGTGAGTAATCTTGGATGACTGAAAGACGGACCGCTAATAATTTCGCAGCGAGAACCTTTACCACGGAGAGGATTCAGGCAAAGTCTACTGTTGGGCTTTGCCCGAGTGAGCTGGTAGGATACGCGATTCATTAGACTGTATTTATATCTTGGACCGGAAGCTTGGAAACATCATATTATTATTAGTGTATATTTACTCACCTTGGAATGCATATTCTCGACCCTCCTTAAAACACACTCACTTCAAGTACATACCGAAAATTGGCGTGGAAACGGTGACATTCACAACAAGTACATCAGACAACAATGCAGGTGATCGAGAGCAAACGAGTGAGGCGCGACCACGGAGCAGGTTGCACGAACCTGATGCGCGTCGCGCGGCGACATATAGATCATCATTGACCATATACAATACATGCGACGATGACCGTAATTTTTGTGAACACTGACTGCGATCCGATGAAGACCACAGATCAGAGACGACGACCGCGGCGACCACCCTAGGAGTCGAGAATACGCATGAGCTCATTTGGAATACTGCTTTGAGGTGACCACATACCTTGCGACGGGTAGAGTCGGACGGGACGGGGGTCACATCCTCGATACGACCAATGCGCATACCAGCACGAGCAAGGGCACGGAGAGCGCTCTGGGCACCGGGTCCGGGAGTCTTGGTACCAGTTCCACCAGTGGCACGCAGCTTGACGTGAAGGGCAGTGATACCGACCTCACGGCAACGGGCAGCGACATCCTGAGCAGCCAACATGGCAGCGTAGGGAGAGGACTCGTCACGGTCAGCCTTGACCTTCATGCCGCCTATGTTGCACGATGACATATGTCAGTCTTTGCAGGATCTTCCACGGATATGAACGCACCGGTCACACGAGAGATGGTTTCCTTGCCGGAGAGATCGGTGACATGGACGAAGGTGTCGTTGAAGGAGGCGTAGATACGAGCAACACCAAAGACGAGCTCACCCTCAGCAACTTGAGGGCCGAGGGCGACGGTCTCGGGCTGGGCGGACTTGGTCTTCTTGGGAGGCTACATCAACGAAAGTGACATCCGTTCGTTAGCATTGCCATCCATCGGTATAGCGATATTTGTGGGACACAGCGGGCTGCACAGTGCATCCACACTGTACAGAGAGCGTACTCACCATGTTAGACGGCTTGAAGGGCTTGAGGATGAGCTTGAGGAGGAGGTGAGGCTGAGATGTCGGTGTTGTCGATGGCGTCCGCAAACTGGGGTGTGACGGTGTCACGATGTCACAAACACAAGCGCTGATAGGAGTTTGCTCCTTGTCTAAGACGCCCATGCAAGCTAATTGTCGCCGACATACCCATCCTCGTGCCAGACAGATTACTGTGTGCACTCCAGGCATGCACAACGGTGAATTTTGTTGTACAGTCTCAATAAAAGCTCTACGATATTTGCATGCTTATAAACGCAAAGAAGTACTTAAAAAACTCATCCTCCACATTATGCAGGGACGTCTTTTCAACCTTATTGGAACTCAATTGTGCGCCGCCGAAGTTGATCATGCGGCTTGGCAAAAGATGGCCACGTTGGCCCGCCGTCGTAAACTCATCGCTTCCGTCTGTCGAAGCGCAGCAGGCTTCTCATGTTGTGACTCCGATGTACTGAGGGGAGTCTCACATATATCCATGGAAGGTAGGAGTTGAGGGCCCAAACCAACCAACTTGGACATCCTCTTTCGTTTCTCAACTCGAATATGTACAATCCCTGGCACCCTCCACCTGCTGCCCCAGCCTTCGGTGAGGGCAAGACGCTACCCGAGCGTAATGCATCGTGAGTGTTCAATTCTGCGTAGTTTGTAAGGTGTTTATTTTTGTGCCGCAGAATTTTGTCAAGGCTGTTATTCACCTGGCTTGATCCCATACTTCGTGTTGGCTTCAGCAGGCCATTGCAGAAAGAAGGTACTGATGCATGCCCCATCACTTGATATTAACTAGTACTGACGTGGCATTAGATTTATGGCAGCTACCTCCCTCCCTCCTCACAGAGTCGCTCAGTGCTGAGATTGAGCGCCATTTCTATGTTGCTTGTCCAGCGGGAAAGCAGCCTAAGGCATTCAGCGAAGACGGCGTAGGAAAACCACCGCAAGAAGCCACCAAGGATGGCATCACGGAAGTCTCTCGGCCCCAAGAGACCAAGGATGAGGAGACCAATAATGGCAAGGACGAGAAGGCAGTGCCTCAGGTCATGGAGCTGAAAGCTACTGAGACATCGGAGAAGAACGACCAGAAGAGCGCGCCAGAAAAGCCGTTCAAAGAGTCGTCGGCTCTTATGGGCGCATTGTTTACCACTTTCCGTTGGCAGTGGTATATCTCTGGACTTTTCAAGCTAGCGGCTGGTACGTAGCATCGTTCTCAGACTTAAATAATCCAAGGCTTAACTCTCCGTAGATACCCTTAATACGACGACTCCACTCCTGAACAAGCGTCTGCTGACGTGGCTCACTAATTCCTTTGTGTTTTACAAGGCTGGCCCTCAGGCAGCGGCACTCGCGGGTATCGACCGGCCTCAAGGAATTGGCTATGGAATTGGATTGGCCTTTGCGTTGTTTGTCATGCAGGGTGAGTTTTGGTTTTGCAAGTATATACAGAACTGACCGTCTTGCTCTGTCCCCAGAGGCCTCCAGTCTGGTGTGTAACTTTGCCATAGCTCTAAGACATTTATCTCACAACCTTGCACCATCTAGTTTACAAACCATCTTATGCAGAGTACGTACGCTCTCAATCATTCTTAGTACGGTTAATGACCAGGTTTTATTAGTCTCGTTGACGGTCGGTGCAGCTATCCGTGCGGGCGTAAGTTCCACAGAACACGCATCAATAGTAATGCCTCTGCTGATATTTATATCGCCTTCGTATTCTCTAGTTAATTGGTGCCATTTTCCGCAAGTCCCTGCGGTTGAATGGCAAATCTCGGAATCTACACAACGTTGGCAAGATTACCACCATGATAAGCACTGACACGACAAGGCTCAACGACTCTTGCCAGTACCTCCACAAGTACGTGCCTGATACGACTCACTGTAATCACGAACTGACGGTAGAACAGTTTATGGGTGTCTCCAATCCAAGTAAGGGATTTGTACATCGAGAGATAGCTCACACAACAACTCATATTGAACATACAGATCATCATTGCCATCGGATTGCTGATTGGTACGGTACGTGCTACTCCCTGAAGTAAAAATCCATAGAGAGAACGATTGCTGATCGCCAATTTTCATAGCTGGGATACTCAGCCCTCGTTGGACTCGGCGTCTTCATATTTTCTCTCCCGGTCCAAATGATCCTCGTCACTATCATGTACAGTCAACGCAAGAAAATGGTAGTGATTACGGACCAGAGGGTGCGCCTGACTACGGAGGTGCTGCAAGGCGTTCGGTTGGTCAAGTACTACGCTTGGGAGAGCTTCTTCGCCGGGAAAATCGCGGCGTTGCGAGGAAGGGAGCTACAGAGAATTAAGAACTACTCGTGAGCTGCCTAACATTCCTCTGTATTTACAATCCTGATTCCACATATCACAAGGCTTGCGTTGGCTGCCATGGTCGGATATGTTACCGTTGTCCCTGTGATTGCTACCGTCCTTTCGTTTGTGAGTTATGCATACTTGCATCTCAGGGGTTTCTGCTAAATCTATTTTCACAGATAACGTATTCTCTTAGCGGACATGACCTTTCGGTTCCCGTCATCTTTACCTCCTTGCAGTTTTTCACCGTATGTCCCAAGAGTTTTCATCGTTCGCCACATGAGCTAATGTAAATCGATAGATCCTTCACCAAGCGTTGGCTTTCCTTCCTTTCTCCCTCGAAGCGTGAGTACCTTACACACCTATGCAAGAGATCAATCACTCATGGGATAGACTTCAGTGTTGCGAGTGCGACGGTTGCTTTGCAACGTATTGGTCCTTTCTTGACCGCCGAAGAACTAGAAAACTCCTATACGATCGACCCCGAAAGCAAACTCGCTATCGATGTTGATGGCGACTTCCGGTGGGAGGCAGTGGCGAAGACGTCTGAGGAAGGAGAAGACGCCAAGAAGAAGGACGAAGCTAAGACCAACCCGAAGAACACGGCCGACAATAAGAAGAAGAAAAAGAAGGGTAAGGGTAAAGAAGAACCCATCTTGCCTACTTCAGTGCCAACGGACGAGGAGAAAGACAAGAGCAAGGAAACGCCAGAGGTTCAGGAAGAGAAGCCATTCGAACTCAACGATCTCAAGATCAAGGTTCACAAAGGAGCATTCGTCGCTGTCGTTGGCAGAGTAGGTAGCGGCAAGGTGTGTTCCTTTCAGTGACTGATCCTGCTCTCGTCGATGCTCAATGAGATTTTAACACCAGAGTTCCTTGCTGCAAGCTCTCATCGGTGAAATGCGGAAGGTTAAAGGCAATGTAAATGATTTTGTCTAACACAAGTCAGTTACATGCGACTGACCTATGTTTCGCAGGCTGTTTTCTCTTCTTCGATTGCGTATGTGCCTCAAACATCTTGGATTATCAACGCCACCCTGCGCGACAATATCATCTTTGGCCGGGAGGTCGATGAGGAAAAGTTGCAGTCGGTTATTCGTGCATGCTGTCTGGAGCAGGACCTCGAAATGCTGCCAAACGGTCAGTACACTGCGATCGGAGAGAAGGGTATCAATCTCAGTGGTAATTGCGCCTTTTGCCCTATTCTCCGACAGGCTGACTGATCGCGCGATTTCACAGGTGGACAAAAGGTGACTCAAGCTCAGTCCGTGATTATATATTCCTCTGACAAGGTTCTCCCAGGCCCGTGTTTCCCTCGCTCGCGCGGCATACTCTGGTGCCGACATCATCCTCATGGACGATTCGCTCAGTGCCTTCGATGCGCATGTTGGCAAGTCTGTCCTCGAGAACTGTCTCCTTTCAGGTCCATTGGCGGGTAAGACACGAGTTCTAGTCACTCACGCGCTCCACGTCTTGCATATGACGGACTATATCTATGTGATGGACAATGGCGCCGTGGTTGAACAGGGAACATATCAGGTATGTTATCTACGAAGCTATCGATGACATGAAGACATGCTGACCAAGTACTCCCGTTCAGGATCTGATGAAAGACAGCGTTCTCTTCTCTCGTGTCATGGAGGAGTATGGAAGTCGTGAGCACGGCAAGTCTGATCAGGCGAGTCTCCAGGAGACTCTCGTCGAGGCCAAGGCCAAAGATACCGATCAAGACAAGTCTACAACAACTGATAAGCTCATTCAAGACGAAGAACGACTTGTGGGAGCTGTTTCCGGAACGGTGTACAAGAGATACTTCAAGTATGCAGGAGGATATTCACGGTTATTGGTCATCCTGGTCTTGCTTGTGGCATTCCAGGGAGCACAAGGTACGTACCCGACTTCGCTCTATGTCGCTGTACCATATGCTAAAACGGAAATCGTTAGTGGCCAACACAATCTTCCTTGGGCTGTGGACACAGCAAAGTCTCGATGGGTATACGCAAGCTGATTATATCGGTACTTACGCGGCCCTCGGTGCTGGAGTTGGTATATTTGCCTTCATAGGTGCTTTCTACATCTGGTGCGTGTTTGCGTCTCCTTCCACAGTGTGTCTAGGTTATCTAATCCTCCGTTCAGCGTCACTGGAGTGAACGCCGGTTTCAACATGTTCAAAGCATCTTTATCAGGAGTGTTGCATTCCTCGATAGCCTTCTTCGACACAACGCCCATGGGTATGTTACGCTCTGTTTTCCATATTTCGTCTCCTTACTACTTTACCCTTAGGTCGCGTACTTTCCCGTCTCTCCAAGGATCAAGACACTATCGACACCGAACTTGCAGTCGTCGCCTTCGCACTGCTCTCGATTCTCAGGTATGTCTTGCTAGATGCAGACGATATGTCTTAGTGGATCTAATTAGGCAAATAGCTCCGTGGTTGGCACTGCTGCCCTGGTCTTCTACACTTTCCCTCTGCTCGGTATCATCTTCGTCCCGCTGACGATCTTCTACTACCTCTTCGCTGTGTTCTATCGGCGCACTTCTGTGGAGACTAAACGCCTGGATTCGCTCATGCGGTCCGCTCTATACAGCACTTACTCGGGTATGCTAGTCTTCCTGGACACTCCACGCTGGCGCTGATGTCGTTGCCTTCCGCAGAAACACTGACAGGGTTGAGCACGGTCAGAGCTTACGGAGAACAGGTATGTATCCCTTATACGTATACGCTCCTGCTATGAGTGTATAGAAAATTAATCGGCACAACACTTCAGTCGCGGTTCATACGCAACACAGATCACGGTCTCGATCTTGAAATCCGCGCGTACTATGTCACCATCTCTATTCAACGCTGGCTCGGTGTGCGTCTGGATCTTCTGGGTAACATTCTGATTCTCGGTATCGCGCTGTTCGCCGCCGGGTTCAGGAAAACCGTGGATCCGGGGAAGATTGGTGTGGTGTTGTCGTATTCGTTGAGCAGTACGTACCCGTATTACACTATGATCGATCATTTCTAACGTGTATTGAATTGATTCGGCAGTTACTCAGGTCGTTTGTAAGTGCCTTCTCAATGAATATTCCAGTCGCACAGGCCTTAACGCAATAAATAGCGGAATTGGTCTCTCAATATGCCATCAACGAACAGAACTTCAACGCCGTCGAACGTGTACGTACCAAACCTTCTATCTTCACCTCGAAGTCACCTCATTCGGAGATCTATAGGTTCTGCACTATACCGAGCTTCCATCTGAAGGCGCGTTGACAACACCGAATGACCCGCCACCCACTTGGCCAGCAAACGGTGGGATCAAGTTCGATCACGTCGAAATGGCGTACAGGGAAGGTCTTCCGTTGGTGTTGAAGGACGTCAGCTTCGATGTTCGACCTGGCGAGAAGGTGCCGTATTTGTGTATCATGTCCAACGTCGTTATAAGCTGACGGGACGGGAAAATAGGTCGGTATTGTCGGACGTACTGGTGCTGGGAAGAGCTCGCTGCTCCAAGCCTTGTTCCAGTGAGTGCTTACACTGCGAGTACATGAAGCCCAGGCTAACACTACTGCGACGTTGATAGTTGTATCAACCTCCAGAATGGGAGAATCTTGATCGACGACCAAGACATCGCTGCTATTGGTTTGGAAACGCTTCGTGGTCGGCTGGCTCTCGTTCCACAGGACAGTACTCTGTTTTTGGGCACATTGAGGGAGAATCTGTACGTTCAATTCATGCACATTGGGCCGACGTGGTAACTGAGCTTGCCGGTTTTTGTCAGTGATCCTCAAGCGTCTCGTACCGACGCAGAGCTCATCGATGCCTTGAAGAAGGTGGGGGTACTTCCTGCAAACGGTGTAACGGACAGCGCAGCAGAGGCAAAGTTCAGCTTAGACGCTTCTATTGGAGACGAAGGTATAGCATCGCCATATGTTACTCCGGTGTGTTTGTTTAATGATAACACTATGTCACCGCAGGATCGAACTATAGTGCTGGCGAGAAGCAGCTCATCGCGTTAGCCCGCGCATTGATCAAGAACAGCAAGATCATTGTCCTGGTATGCACGCCCTCTCTATTGCATTTAACATGTGCTGATTCTCTCATGCTGGTTACCAGGACGAAGCTACCAGCAACATCGATGCCGAGACCGATGCCAAGCTGCAACGAACGATCCAAACTGAGTTCTCCTCCAACACTTTGCTGTGCATCGCCCATCGCCTCAACACCATCGTGTACTATGACCGAATCTTGGTCATGCAGGATGGCCAGGTGGCCGAGTTCGATACCCCGCTGGAGCTATTTGACCGGGAGGATTCGATCTTCCGGTCGTTATGTCGCGAGGCGTCGCTGACAAGGGAGGATATTGTGCGGATACGTGCGACCGTGCAGGCGCAGGAGCGTTCAAGTTGATACTGACGAGATGAGCTTCATGACTTTTTACTCCAGGACTTGACAGGATTCTGGATACTCATAACTAATACCCCCACTCATTTATCCCCCGAGGCGGCCATCGGCTCAGAACACCCTCATTTGCAAGACTACCTACCCCTACTCATTCTGCCAAGTTCCCTCTCGCCATCGAAAACCTCCCCTCTCACAACGGACTGACCATAATTAGGATATGATAGATATAACGTCGCCTAGTACGAAGAACCTGCATGCATACAAGTACCCCTACTCCCCGTAGCCACCCCTTCTCATAATGATCATGCATTACTCGTGTACGTCTGTGACTGTCGTTGTACATGCTATGGCTCGAGATCCCGAGATCGAGAGTGACGGGTGTGACTCCCTTAGATGTCACAACCGTGACGTGCCAAGTGCCCGGCAGTGTGTGACTTTAGTAGTGCGACTTGAACTTGTTTCTGAACGTCGACGTCGTCTTGGAGAACTTGCCGAAAGTCTGGACTTGGCAGCTGCTGGCTCAGTGCTCTCACTCAACACTCTTTACATCAGCACCTGGGAGCTCTAGCTTCGAAACTACATTCTTCACTATCCTGAACCTTCTGTGCATACTACCGCAAAAATGCGACGCATCTCTGCCTCTCTGATAATCATCCTCAACCTCGCTCTCTCAGCTCTAGGCAATATCTACGCCAACTCACCTCTTGCCTCCACAGTATGGACCGCCGGACATTCCGAAAAGATAGCCTGGATGGACGACAAGTCGTCGCCGAAACTCTCCAAGCTGGGACCTGTGGATATCCAGCTGTACTCCGGTGATGGCGCAAGTTGTTTTATCGTCTTGTGCACCCTGCTCCTATGCTAATCTTGCGTTGGGCTACTGTACAACAGAACCTAGTAGCAACCTTGGCCTCAGGTATCGACGCAACCGATAAATCCGCAACCGCGTGGATCTCCCCCTCCTGGGGACAAGATGGCTCTGACTAGTACGTACAAGTTTCTCCTCTTCGTCCTCCTTCTTCAAATGCGATATAAACAAGTTCAATCTCAGCTACATCGCGTTCAGATGCAAAGAACCTCGCGTGACAAGATACACCGCATCCTTCACCATCGTCGGCATGGCGTACATGTCTTCCTCCTCCGACAACCCCAACCCCAATTCTGCCGCACCAGCCAACTCAACCTCAACCGGACTTCACTCGTCTCAGTCTCTTCAATCTTCTTCCTCTTCATCGTCCACGTCTTCAGCCCGACCATCAAGTACGCTCCCTCCCATCACCGCGGAAGACGAAGAAGACTATCTACGCAGCCATCGTGGGACTGGTCCGACATCAACAGCAAGCGCAGCTATTAGTACCTCCTTTGGCAGCGTAGACTGGGAACGGATGAAGTTTAGGATTGTGTTTGTTGTTTGGCCGGCTGTTATTGGGCTTACTATGGCTTTGTGACCCTGCCTGCCTGTTTACTGCTATTCTACCTGGAACAATGACTGTGGCAGGTTCCACTCATCCTAATCTCCAACCGTTACAAATGTGTATCCATACTATACTATCGTTCAACGTAGAGTCTATATCTTACCTTCCTCAGAATGCAAACGGGTTTCTATTCTATTCCTACACGTCGAGCACCGCGACCTGCCTGAAATACGCTAGTTGTCAATTTTTTTGCAACACAGCTAGGGCTTACGGGATGGAAATTATAATCGCCACGGCAGTATACTACATAAGGCTCGTAGAAAGCTATCGTTGGACGTGAGGCGGAGAGTGATGCGCTGAATACTACTACTTCCCCTTTCGGCTCTCGCTTAGTAAGCACTGGACTTGCGATTGGCCACCGCGGCCCGACGCCGCTCGTCGCTCACATCGTCCGTCCATTGCAGGTAAGTCAAGTTCGACTCTCGAGTGATATCGACCCCGCAAGTTGTTGATGAGACTACCTGAATATTTGCAGCTATCTGTTGCGCGACCTAAACGGGTGGCCCTTTCGTGAGAGGTGAGCGCTTTGCAGCTTCCATCATCTAGGTTCCATGCACACTGCTCTCATTTTATTCCTCAGCCTACATATATTGACCTGTGAGTACACGCGTGCAGTCTTCGCAATGCGGATACTCTGCTAGAACACAAATTTTAAAGCACATCCGCCAAAAGGACCCCGAGCAATGGTAGGGTACCCAGTACCGTACCCCGTCGAGGTCAGTATCCCCGTTCCGAATCGCGCATCCCTCTTCGCAAGAAGAGCTTCATTGATATCCTGTAGGCCGATCTCAGTGCTGCCGTTGCGCGGTTAACGTCTATGGTACGGTGCAGGACTCGGACATGTCCATGCGCTGCCTTTTCATTTCTGATCCCTTGATCTTCCATGTTCCCAGGATGTACATCAATCATGCATAGCCCTGACCCTGCTAACTACATATACAGGTACTCGACGGAGGCTCGGCTGCTTTCTAGTCCCCCACTGCATTCACCGACCTCCATCCGTATTTGCTTATTCACGGTGACAGCACTATGGATCCGGCAAGCGCTATCTTCCCGATCGTCTCGTTCGGTGACACCGTCTTGGCAAAAGTCGACAAGATCTGCAAGGATGTCAAGGGCACACCTGGAGAGGTGCGAGACCTAAAACGAGCCTGCGCTGACGTAGCACCTCTCTTGAGGAATCTGAGTGCTACCACAGCTCGCACAGTTTCATGTCCTCCAGAGGCTGTACCGCAGTTCAACCACATGTGCGCCACAACGCAGCGATGCCTCCAAGACGTCATCACGATTATAGACAAAGTCATCGTGCGATCCAAGTTTGTAACCTCTAGCGGCGAACCTAGCGCATCCAAGGTTCGCTCCCGGAAAGGGTTGAAGAAGAAGAACGTGTTTGAGGACGCCTCGGCGAAGCTGGAGGAGTTGAGGGAGACTTTGGCGATGCTGATAGACGTCGTGAACTCGTGAGCATCATCGTAATGTCATGTCTGATATAAACTCACTCTGTACGTCCTTAGAAACTACCTTGATTCTATTGGGTTGCGACCTCGTCAGAGCGGTCCCCTAGGTCGGAGGTACCCTCCTGGCTGCCCATGTGATTGCCATGACCTCCATTCACCCATCATCCCGCGATATCTTGTACGGCATCTTGCCTCGAAGGTCAAGTGCCAGTGCCAGTGCGACGTCGAGACTCGTCGCGGTATTGACTTGGATCAACCAAAGATCTCATGTATACTTCCTCCGACCCCTGGCCTTGACCACCCTGCCCTGGACCCGTCAAATGAAACAGCCCACACCCCAACCAATGGAGGTAGAACTGATTCGATGCTCTTTTCGTCCCCTAGTTCATTGCCCGGGAACTCACGTTCATTGTCACCATTAACGATATCCGAGGTTCAAGACCTGAATGGCGATTTCCACAGAGACACCGCGCCACCCGTTCCGAGACCAATAGATGGCGTTGATACTCCCATAACTTTTGCTGGGAGATCACCGTTGGACTCACGTTCATCATCGCCATTAACGATATCCGGGGGTCAAGACCTGAATGGTGATCTCGACAAAGATACCGCGCCACCCGTTCTGATACCAGTAGGCGGCGTTCATACACCCATAACTTCTGCTGGGAGATCGCCGTTGAACTCACGTCCATCATCACCATTAACGATATCCGAGGGTCAAGGCCCGAATGGCGATTTCGACAAAGACACCGCGCCACCCGTTTCGATACCAGTAGACGGCGTTGATACTCCCACAACTTTTGCTGGGAGATCACTGTTGAACTCACGTTCATCATCACCATTAAAAATATCCGAGGGTGATCACCTGAACGGCGATTTCGACAGAGACATGGCCCCATCCATGTCGATACTAGCAGGCAGAGTTGATACTTACACACCTCTTGGATTGCCGTTGAATTCACGTTCATCGTTATCGTCAGCGCTCCCCGAAGGTGTTGAATACCTCAATGGAGATTTCGAGAGAGACATCACGGAAGCATCCATCACGGACGCATTCATGCCAATACCAGCAGGCGACGTTGATACTCATACACCTCTCGCTGGGAGATCGCTCCTGGACTCACGTTCATCATTTTCATCAGCCATCTCAGCAGCCGGAGGTAGACTCGAACATCTGAATAGAGATTTCGACAGAGGTATCATGATGGAACCACTCATACCAACGCGAGCAGACAGCATGAATATTCAAACACCACAAGTTGGGAGACCACCGTTAATGATAAAGATAACAGCATATCGTATCATCAATTCCTGTGCCTTCATCGTGTTTGGCACCTGGAAAGGTGTGGCCACTTACAAGGGGAAAGCAGTCATGTCGAATACACTGGACATTGTATTCGGTGTGGGGCTAACTATCTTGTAAGACATCGCCCCGGCTCAAACGTCTCCGAAGCTCATTGATGATCTCGGATTATAGCCTCTATTGGTTAGGACAGTTTGAAACGGTCCAGCCGCCTTGTCTCACATGGCTATTTCATGACGACTATGCCGCTAAACTCTTACGCTATCGGGCCAATCCCTCCGAGCTTCAATAACTTGAAGGATCCCGTGCGGTATGATACTACTAGTATGCAAATAATCCATGAGTAAATTTATGACAGCTGGAGAATTTGGAGGCCTAGACCAAGGGATGACCCAGGGCGGTCGCAGGCTGAGAGTAGGACTGTCAGATGCGGTGATAGGAGGAGACCACAGAAATAAACATGCCAGTTGAGTTTGTTAGTAAAAGCCTGAATCAGAGATTTCAAGGACCGACGGCCCAAGGCAAGGAGGTACCGGACAAACACTCTGTTTGTTATCATTGCACGAGCATCATTCCGCGACGCTATCTAAAGCACGTAACCGAGGAAACCTGTAAAACGAAGAAGATGTAAGAACAAGCTGAGGCCAACGAGGGATCCTATGTTCGAGAAGAATAGAGGTAAATTTCGCGCGGAACCAGGAAACAGTAATAGACAACATACCTGTGTTTATTTCCCAAGAGACCAAAAATTTCGCGTGCCCACTAAGCGTGAAGGTAGAAGGCTTATTGGACTGAATTCAGGCAACGTATTAGGTTCTGGAACTTGACTAATATCTATGAGCAAGAACACGGATGAGCCAAGGTAGTCAGTGATTAGATGCGATGTCTGCGAACTCTGTACAGATAGAACTAGGTGATTAGTCGGTTCAACTCATATTGTGAGAGCTTGACGATGAGACTGCGAGGACCGACAGCCAAAGACAAGAAGGTACCGGGGAAAATGTTCTGTTTATCGACAGACTGCATGTTATCAGAGATAACGAGGTGAGCGTGTTGTCGATAGGAGAGCAGACTTCTATGACACGATCGACAGTCCGTATATTCGAGCACACACTGGATGATACGAGTGAATCTGTACGGCGAATGTCGATTTTGTATTAAGAATTTGGGTGGAATAATAGACGACGTACTTGCAAAACCATCCTGACAGGTCCAGGAGTATCACAATATCCCGACAAGCTTTACTATGGAACACATTGTGACCTGTACTTGGAGACCTAGGAAGCAGAAACACAAGCGAGCGGCGTACCACATTCAACTTGTCCTGGCTGGCAGTCAATCCTCTCATGCGACGTCTATTGACTGTGACCAAACTAAATATAAAAATAATTTATGACCGCGAGTGTGGTTTCAAAGCAGCACTCTCGACTTCACTCGATACAGGCGTCGCATGAAACAGTTGCAGCTGCTGCTCCTTATCGAGCCCCATCCTCCCCCGCCAAAAAGGAGGACAAAGCGGGGGTGTCGTCGTCGCAGAAAACGGGGACTTCCGAAGCGACAAAATGTTGTCCAGTACGGCCGGTACGTCCGCTGGCGTGACGTATCCCAGCCTAAAACAAAAGAACGTTCGGTGTTAGTAGCTATCGTACGAGAGAAGGCAAAGTACAAGTCCTGACCAATCGCCGTATGGGTAAATGAGGACGTTTGCAGCATATCTATGACATGGCAATAAAGAAGAGAAGTCAGAATTACCAACCAACTTAAATGAACTGAACGACGTGAGCGGTTGGAAGGTGAGGAACATGTCTTACTTGTGCCCGCCGACATGACCGACGCCTCCGACTTTCACGACGTCCTGCAAGGACCTTCGCGCTACTTCGTCGCGCAGGGCGTCGTAAACAGCACCGCCCGTCTCCCCGCATCGACAGTCGCGCTGCCCGTGCGTGCAGACATATATATGAACCGCGTCCGAGTCTGAATTAGCATTAGCCTTCGCGATCGAATTCGGCCCGGCGGTGGAACTAGCAGCAGCGTGTTCGCGCAGTTGCACGACGACGTCTTCGAGGTTGCGCGTGCTGACTTCTGGTATTTCGAGAGTGCCATTTTCGGTGGAGAAGGCGATGGCAGAGTAGCTCTCCTCGCTCGGGTTTTCCCACTCTGGTTCCGTAGAGTTGGGATTGTTCACCGGCGTGCCAGGCACCCAGGCGAGATTGACGATGCCGCCCCATCTGCTGGCGTGCAATTGCAGTGATCGTTGTAATTTGGAAGAGACCTTGCTGGGGAAAGAAGGAGGAGGGATGCGCGTGTTGAGCAGGATAAGCGAGTTGTGGGAATGGACCGTTCCAGCGAGCTGTTCGCGCTGGGCTGAGGCTGTCTTCCAGAAGTATCGGCGTTGGACGGCCTGAGGCCGCAGAGTTCGAAGTTGTGCACCTGCAAAAGACATTGTCGAGAATGAAAGCTACGATGAGAGGGATGTCTGGAGTTTAAGTAGAAAGAAAGTAGTAAGTAGTAGAACGTCAGAGTCTCGGATCAACGGACGTTACGCACACCAAGCGGCTTCTGGCACTTTAGCGGCGAAGGTCGGCATGTGACGATACGCGACGGTGTGTGATGTCACGCGTAATATCTGTCACACGATGGACCATCCTTTGTGATTTTCCGCCCGCTTCATCTTCGTAACAAACCTCTATATCGTCGTCGTCGTTCTTGCTTGCGTGCTCACACTGTCCCGCCATTGCTGGCACCGCTGGGCACGATCCCGAGACGTCACAGGCGCGACAATGATGTCGGGCAGTGCCGCCTCGGATCCGTGCCTGCTCATCTGTACGGAGTTAACAGCTCACAGTGCTCTGAGCTTGAGTGGCAAGTATCTTGTGGATGCTAATTGAGGAAGCCTTCTTGTACGATGTAATTATCGCGGACATGAAACTTCGATGACGAAGTGTGAAATACCTAATAACAAACAGGTGTGCTTGTTCAGTGAACCCGCATCCGAAGATAGAGCACATATAACACTTACTCACAGGTTTGTCGTCCATGCACCATGAGGCCATGAATGCCCCTCTGCGAATCATCTGTGCGAGACAACTTCGTGCAGGACCTCTTGATCCGGCTGCCAATTCCGGCAACATTGAGCTCGTGGAGAAGACGTGTTGACGGGCGCTGGGGAATATTTGAAGGGACCCATCTGTGCAAGCCTGTTCGCATTTCCAACCCCCCCTTCCTAGTGTCTCCTTATGCAGGCGATTCGTGCAGGAACCTGACGGGGCCTGAGAACCCTGAGAACACGATCATCCTCGGGAGCACTGAGTCCTACGCGGTCCAACAGCGCGAATGACGGTCGTGACGGCGGGAACAGGCCAGGGTCCCAGCATGAACTTTAGCTGGTCAGCAGCCTTACCCTATCCTGGCACGCTGGCACGGGAAGCCGGATTGCTTGCTGTCCTTGCAGAACGGCACAAGGTTGCACCAGGACCTTTCAAATTCCTGTTGTGGGTGTTGTGGGGGGCCGACGATCTGACCACACGATCCATGGGGCGGGAGGGGCGGGGGCGGGGCAGATCAGTGATCGCTGGCGTGCGAGTGGTGGTTTGTGCCGTGAGTACTATGTTTGTTTTATGTATATGTTTCTATATCTGCATTTGAACTGCGCAGGGCTGAGTTGGCAGCGATGGCGGGCGGCGCTGTTCCCACAAGATGGCAGAGAGGGTGGCAGCCATTGGCAGGACGCTTCGGAGTCTCGGACTCTAGATTTGATGGGCTTTATTATGGGCGTCTGATGTATAGAAAGACTCTGGAATGTATTGATGGCTGCCCGCGCTACGTTCGCACGTTGCCGAACGACGGTCTAGATTGGGGTCTCTGTTTGCGGTATATTCTCATTTTGTTCCCGTATCAGTCGTGCGTTCACCATCGAACGTTGCAGAAGACGACCACCACCGTCCTTGCCTATGTCGTCGTATGCCGTCCTGCCCTCCCCGCCGCCGTCTTCATCATCGTCCGCGATGCTCTCCACAAGCTTCATGAGCACCCACAACCGCCATTTCCCGTCTGCAAACTCCTTCATCGGCTCCTCTGTCGTCGACTCCTACCTTGACCACAATCACCTACGACAACTCGCAGAAGGCGTCCTCGACATCCCAGAATCAGAAGACAGGTTCTTCACCCTCACCAAGCCCACAGACACCACAATACTACCGCTACCAAGCTTCCTATCTGACATCTATGTCCTCAAGTGGGCGAACCCAACAAGGATCGGTGGAGGGTCCGGGGCGGCGTATTCGCTCGATGTTGTTGCTGGAGAACCGGGGAGAGCACGGACACGGCACCTCTACATAACATACATGGACGAGGCGGGGCCCAGTCGCTGTCGAGTTGCGCTCGCAAAAGCCATACAACAGCTCGGGCCAATCTTGTACACGGCAGAGGAGGATGCACGACGTGTGAGTAGTCTCCTTTCCTCTTCTGGCCGCTCCCACTCTCTCGACAACATGTGTCTGATCGCCATGTATGCATCGCATAGAGCAAGACCGTGCATGAAATGCGGCACGGCGACCGCTGGCCCCCGGGGCCACACCACCTGAATTACATGGACATGGATGTCGATATGGATACGGGTATGGGTGCTATACCTGTGCCTGCTGCTGCATGACAATGCTGATGTTAGAATCCGTCTTTCTTCCCCCGTTTGTCGGTGCAATATGCTCATATCTTGCCCTCTTTGCAACAGGAAGTTGACGAACCCCGTACGAAGACGTTCGAGAGGTAGTGCTGCGCGGTTGTGCCTACATAAACACAGATGGCGCCGCTCCTCGGTTTGGTTCCCGCCTCCCGCAAGCTACACCTATTCGCGGCAGCTGGACTTTTGCAGCATAGTACCGATCGCGCCTACATCCGCATGCACGCACAAAACCTCTCAAGATGAGTTTGGAGCTTCTGTATTTTCTTCTTCTTGGTCTTTTCTTCCTTTTGTGGTATGGTAGCGAGAACGTCTCTCGCTTGTCTTCTCTTGTGTTGTTGTTAGGATATGGCCCCACCCTCGCACCCAGTCTGCAGCGACCCATCCTCCGCCCTTCCCCTGGCCCATCGTATATACCGCATGTAGATACTAGGTATTTTTACTTCCCTTTTCATTCTCTTATTCGTCGCCGTAGTCACTTTGCTCTCGTTCCCACATCTCGCAGTCTCATTAGCACCTAGGATCTCATTCATAACGACTCATGTATTCTCTCATCATCATGGACATTACGAGGCACCCCTTGCCAAATCCACCGACGCAGACATATGCCATTTGATTCATATATTCCTCTATCGATTCCGACTACTACTATACTACCACCGCCACCTCTCAGCTTTGTCACAATCACCTCTCACCCCTGTACGTGTGTTCTGTGAACAGCGTGAGTTGTGCACCGCGTCGGTGTGAAGTCGGGACGCCCCGACTCCGGCCTGAGGGGACCTGACAGCCTGAATTCGAAGGGGCTGGAAGAGCGCAGCTCTCCCCCTCGCGCCCAAAAGGTAAAACATCGAGGCGTGTAAGACCCCCGTTCTCACGCGCGCTGGGTCAATTGGGTAGCCTCGGCCTGTCTGGACGCCGATTCCAGCTCCATTTTGTCGCAGGCACATGGGGGACGATGCTGTAAACGACTTCACTTACGAGATCTGGCGAGCAGCGTCGCTCGACCGTTTCGCATCTCCTTTGACGAGCTTCTTCCCATCTCCTACATACCAGCGTACCGCTACTTCTTCCAGTCGAACTTTCAACCAGGATGAAGGAAGCTCAGCTGGCGGTTAGAGATTACTGCGAAACTGTGAGCTTGCTCGTCTGCCGCTCGCTGACATATATGTACAGCCTGGACTTTGGGCAAGTAAGGTTCGGGGGGACGAAGATGCATTCCCTGGTACGCGTACTTACATACATGCTGTACTGTACGTTACGGTGTAATCTGCGATGAGGAGCGGTCGGCCTAGGGTCACCCCAGCAGCGCCCCCCTCCCCACGTCAAGAACAAGTCGGACTTCGAACAGGCGTTGCTTCGAAGTTTGTTCGACACGCATCGAGGTTCTCGATGTGCGTCAGGGAGCGAGCTCGTTGTGGGAGATGTGTATGGGGGAGATTGGTGGTTGGATTGACGAAAGCTTCCATTGTGTTGGTGTTATTCGTCAGCCACAGATGGGCTGCATGTATTCAGAAGATCAGCCACCAGGGCCGAGTTCTGCACATTGCCATCGCGCGATGTGATTGAACGTAGGGTGTTGAGGGTTCTTGAGGGCGCTCTTACTCCGCGAGGACGACCGCGACGGTGATTAGAGGCCTTTGGGGCGGGATGGGCGCAATCCTTCGTCGTCATGGTCGGCGATTTCGTGTCACTGGTAGGGCCATAATCGTGGGAGGGTATGATGCGTGTGAGTGTTCTGTGGGTGATAGATCAGGGTGTTGGATGTACGACCTGTAATCTAGACTTTTGGGTGTGAATGTCGATGAGGTCACAGAAAAGTGAGGCTTCCCTATCACAGCGAGATAACAATTGGCACGCACTGGTGAGTACGTAGATGGTATGCGAGTCTTGTGAAGGGCGTGAATCACGGAACTTTCGTGGGCTAGAAGGGAGCCGTATACGCGTAGTTCGGCTTTCCAGGGAAGGATAGACCGATTATGAACGGGGGATCGGTGTACCTGTATCAAAGCGTGTTGCGTAGAAGAAAGGACTAAAAGTAGCCTGAGAAGGAGTGCATGTACGCCCTGGTCGCGCAATCGAATGATTAGCATGTCGCAGCTGATGCATACAGTAAAGACCATTCTAGCCATACCGAAGTTCCACATACTCCGATCTGCAGGGGCTTCGTACATACAGACCGAGTACCGTGATATCCAAACTTTGACCTTGGCTGTGCGGTGGGCTTGAGTACTTGGGTTTCTACTTGGGTCTAGGCGAACAGCCTCATAAACTAATAAGTCACGGTTAGGATCACAGCCGTTATGACGAGCGAGCAACGTTGACTTTCCTGGTAAGCACAATCGAGGCCTGTCTGATTGCTACTTCAAGTTAGCTGATGCAAAGGATACATGATAGGACATAGACTTACCACGATCGTAAAGCAGCGTTGCTTGACGCTTCCTAAAAGCGCACCTTTGTAGGTAATCCCATGGCTATACAACACTAGGCCCTTCCTAGAAGAACGTCCATCGTCACGGTACTGATTCGGCCAACGACTTGTCTCTCTCCCGATCGCGATCATGGGTGTCTGCGGCACACAGCTTGCCGTACGTCTTCAAGGAATACCTATGCGTATTACATCGGTCCAAAAGTTGCTGTGATAGGTAGGTTAGGTCTTCTAAGTATACACGTTCGAATCATGGTGTCGATCCTGACAAACTTTAATTGAAAGTCGTCAGTGCGCCTCCTCCAGGTTAGGAGATTTACAAACGTACTACGTGGTGAGTTTACTTTCTTCGCTCTTTGTCTGATGTCCTGGCCCCAGCTGACGGTATCGATGGGTTATCATAGGAGGAAGCGAGCATTGAGCAGCCCATGAACTAGCTCAAACAGCGTAGCTTCGATCTTGAATGTCTGTGGCACACAACTTGTCGTAGCATATACGTCTTCAACGTAACTCTATGCATACATTGGTAGACAAGTTGCTATTATAGGTATGTTCGATCTTCTGCCAGTGAGTGCGCACGTTCGAATCATGGTGTCGATCCTAACAAATTGAAGGTCGTCAGGCGCGATGCTTCCCATTTTTGAAGGATGGGATATTATGAACGTACTGCACGGTGAGTTCACGTTCATTATGCTTGGTACTGTACGCTTTCACGAGCCTCAGCTGACGATGAGCTATACATATGGAAGGGTGGAAGGGAGCAGCTGATGCTAACTGGCGGGCTGAATGTTAAAGGCTGCGGGCGCTAAATGTGCTTCGCACTTTGATCAATGACCACGACATACTTACGGGTACGCCCTTGGTACATGGCCTCATATGCGGGGAAACAGACAATTTCGAAAATACCGTGGAATTACCCAGAACTCTCGAGCTTGCTCTCAGTTTGTGTCATGACTCATGACCACAAAAGTCAGCAATTTGATCGTTGTATATTGAAGCTTGGAAGCCTACAACCTACATGTAAGTTCATAGATGTTGGAAACCGCAACCGCTCGCTGACGCAGTATGTTATATACAGAATCCACCGGTGCTCTGACATGATGCCCGGGGTTATAGAGATTGCGTGCCCAGTATGTGCACGGACATGTTACATGCCCCGGTGTTTCCGGAGTACCGGTGTGGCTGCCCAAGGTTCATACGTACAATGACCTCTTCCATGCATGAGCAACAAAAACATGAATTCAGACTTGGACATGCTTGGAACTTGGAACATATCTCAGGTGGGTTCGTTCAGTCAGCTGGTGAATCCCTCTTGACCAGAACTCGCGGATCTGACTTCTGGGCTTCAGGGACGGGAAGCTTCATGTTATTCTTCAGGAAAGGGTCTCCCTGCGAATTCATACAGAGAAACATTTATATACTAAGCGTACAAGGTTCTCAACGGTCCATCACCTCTCTTCAGTGTCTCTTGTAGAGAATCAACACTCTCAACCATGGCCGACCAATTCTACTTCATTGTTACTCCCTCTCCTGCCGACTACCCCAACGGCTTAACGGTATGTTGATTAATTCCTTATCACATATACTTTGCAAGTCGACTGACCTTTGTTCTCGCTGTAGAACGGAGCTGGCGCCACGAATTTCTTTCTAAAATTCGGCGACGGTCTTGGGAATACGCGATACCCAACCCACAACCCTAGTTTTCGGTGAGTTCTGCAATAAATGATATAGTTTCAACGTCCAATATCTAAATCTTGGCCAGTCTCGAGGGGAATAATCGCACAGCTGGATCTGGGACGTACGGTCCTCCCGGATCCACTACACCTGGAGTCCGTATCGGGAAGTTCGTGGAGACTTACCTCCTCGCTGCGCCGAATGGCTTGGGCTTGACCAGAGTTGGTCGTGAGTGCTATTTCTTTAACATCGAGGCGAACAAGTCTCTGACTACTGTGCAGAAACCGAATGGTATTCGATCAGGCCTGGACCTGGAGGGATTGCTGCCTTGCGCACCTGGCTGGTCAACTTGCTGAATGCGTTCCCCGGCACAAACTTCGATGGAACGGGCGCACAGACAGCTGATCAGGTAGCTTGGGCTTGGATCCAGGCAACTAAGACGTCTGCGCAGAACTTGGGATTACATTAGGGATGCCCTAAAGAACTCTACCAATGACTTGAAAGGACGGCTCTGGTTTGGAGGACCGGAGACTCGTTGTGTAAATTGTGTACATTCATAGTAAAGAACGTCGATATGAACACAGGTCTCATATAACCTTACCCCAATCCATTTCGCCGAGTTGAAGGTCTTGGGGTTGACACTGACCGTCTTCAACCAAGGAACCCCCTGGCTACCCAACCACGTTAATGGATATCTTCACATGGACCATGATATCTTGCAACTTGCAACTTTCTCAAATAGCTAAGATATCCTCAAACTGGGTTCATCGTAAGCAGCCTTCGCTACTGCTGATATGCAGCTACTCACTACAACTAGATTTGGAGTAAAACCGTCATAGTATGCAATCATCTAAGGTACGAGAGTCACCTCACTTATGTATAAACATGCTGAATATCGTAGTAGGATGGTGGTATACATGAGGGCGAAGTCACGCCCTCTTGCCTCGCTCTCTGCAGAAGTCTTCGTATGATGAAGGCATGATGCATATAGGCATTTTGTTACGAAGTCCACACAAACCACCCTCTCCTATGTGGGTCAATTCACTCATATATAGAATTTAAGTCGAACAGGGCTCGGAGGTAAGATGTTGCTCTTGATTTAACGAAAGTACCGGTGTATTAGCTTGGTTTAGGAACATACTTCCTTCATGCGGCCAGAAGGTCATGTAGAGGCAAGGGCATATATAGGTGGCCATGAAGCCATCCCACATCACCTCCTAACTTGAAGGCTTTCACACATACAGCTCGAATACTCGACAATGGCCGACCAATTCTACTTCATTACTTCCCCTCACCCCACCGACTATCCCAACGGATTGACGGTATGTCGACCTATCACCGGTCAATCCAAGGCATGCTCATGATCAGCTTCTGCATTATAGAATGCAGCTGGCCAACAGCTCTTCTTCATCAAGTTCGGTGACGGGCTTGGACAGACGCGATATGATACTCACAATCCTTCCTACCAGTAAGTTGTTTAGTGCCCGTAGCTAAGTGCATTGTCTCACAGGTCTTCTAGGCTCGCGCAAAACAACCATAATGCTGGATCAGGAACGTATGGCCCTCCAGGCTCAACCACACCGGGAGTCCGTATCGGCAAGTTCGTTGAGACCTACCTCCTTGCCGCAAACGGATTGAACTTGACCAGAGTCGGCCGTGAGTACCACATACGCGTTGACGAGGCGAACTATGTTCTGACTGAGGTACAGAAACCGAGTGGTATATCATCAGGCCAGGACCAGCAGGCATAGCTACGCTCCGTACATGGCTGGTCAACTTGCTGACTGCGTTCCCTGGTGCCAACTTCGATGGAACGGGTGCGCAGACGGCGGATCAAGTTGCTTGGGCCTGGATTCAGCAGACGCTTGCGTCTGCGCGAAACAATGGGTTTCATTAGGAATGCTCAGAAGGTTGTATGTATATACAGGCGGCAAACACAGATCTCGACTTTTGAAGTGCCTTGCTTTGTCGGTGTGTTAATAGGCAGGTGTGCACTGCCAGTGCTTCGAATTCTCCTGAGATCAACGTCGATTTTGAGCATGCCGGTCGGGCCAGGTACTTTCGTGGTACACGGACAGTTGTCATCCTTAGTTGCAAGGTCATCACAGCGCCCATAAGCTTGCTGGCCTTGTTCTGCGGGGGCCGGGCACACGAAGGCAATAAATAAGGGCACCGCTGATCCGGACCGAAGCGCACGGATAAGGCATTGGGCGCTCCGACTCACGTAACACGTCTGAGTGAGACAACGAGCGCTCCAACTGTCAACTCTCGATCACACCTGCATGGACGTCACAGTCTCGTATAGATTTATGCCCGCTCTGCGTCTTGTCTCTCTACCACCACCATGTCAAAAGAGAGGCAGAATACTCCTGAGATAGTGGTGGAGAAGCCATCGCCAGCAGCAACAACGGTGGAAGAGGAAAAGAAACGTACCAGTATCTTGGACAAGTTGCCCCCCTGGATCGGAGCTAACCTCAAGTCTAAAAGAAGTCGAAAGATTTGGCTGAGGTGTTGGGTAGCCTCATGGGTCGCATTCCTCATTCTACTGCCACATGCGTCTCTCAAAGTGCTCGGAAATGCGTGCGTATTCGTGTGAACAATCAAAAATCCATGGTACTGATAGCGGCTGACACTAGGGCCTTCTTTGGACTTTTGGCGAGCATAATGATGCCTGCTAATCTGCCTGTCCAACTATTCATATTTGTGAGTTGTAATGACAGTCTATAGAGTGCGTTTCTAACTTATCATAGGTTTTGACGACGATGATACTTGGTATGTGCTTGGGATGGGCCATAGGCTGCGCTGCCATGCGTGGTGCTCTCGCCGCGCGTGATCAGGTTTTGCTGCAGTCGCAACTTCAGAGAGAAGCCCAAAGGTTTGTCACTTCATTTGAGACTATAACAGGATTACACACCTATTAATCTGGCCTTTCCCACAGTGCCGCTGGCTTAGCGAACCCAGAGGCCCTCTTTCAATCGGATATTTTCGCCGGGAGATTTCTGGATACAGGGTAGCTCAAATTACGCAGAATATTTTCTCTGTCTAATTGTTGCTCTACAGGTCGTCTATCGTCTTCGGCGTATTCCTGGGATTCGGAGCGTTTATATTTGCCTTCATTCGCGCATACGCCCCGAAACTCACCCTCTTGTCCGTGTTTGGCACAATTGCAATCGACATTTTCTGCGTAAGCCTTCGCATTTTATTTTTTGTGAATATGTCTGAACATTCATTTATAGAGCTATGGACCGTTATTCCCTTTCGCGCAATATACCATCCTCAATTCCCTTCTCACTTCGGTCGCATGTTATATCGCAATTGGCATCGTCGTCATAACATTCATATTTCCCGAAACTGCCAACCATGCAGCCCTGGTCACCGCTTCCGCTTTAACAGGGAAGTTTAAAGGCCTCATCGATATCCAGGAGCAAGTGATGCACGCCTCACCGGAGGATCTCGTACCTGGGAAGCCTATATCGCTCTCCCTACAAGGCGAATTACAAGGCCTTATAGGGCAGATTCAAGGATGTAAGGATATCTAGTGACTTCATTATCATACCTGCTGATAGCACACATTGCAGTTACGGCCGGAACGGCCTTCATTGGTGCCGAGTTCAGTTGGGGCAAGTGGAATGCCGAAGATGTGACTGGGCTACAAAAGCCGCTCATGGTGATTGCAAGTCGCTTCGGTGGGTATTTCTGCTGCTTTATCTGTATTTAACAAAGTCGTGAGACTCAACGCTCCACACATTAGCTGCGGTACATGGCTTTGCGAGGCTCGTTGGTAGCCAGGCCCGTAGCGATGCGTCCAATGCGCCCTCTGCTGCTGTCACCGAGGAGGAGGGAAGCACACTCAACGATCCTGCCTCAGGCGACACATATCTCCTTCGACAATTCCGTGAGCGACGCATCACGGCGGAAGCTACTCACGGCGTGCGTATCGTGGATGTCATGCCGTCGCTCGGGGAGGCGACCGTTGACCTTCGCAAAGCATGTTCAAGCGGGCTCGCGACGACCCAGGTTCTCTTAGAGGGCATTAACACCCGTCGGTACGCACGTCACGGAATGAAAGAGAGCGAACAGCACCTCAAGGACTTGGATGCCGCCATCGAACATCTGCAAACGACCCTGGCGGATTTCAAAACGGACAAACGGCTGTTAATCTTGAAACCCTTCGGTGGGCTCGTGGACGCCGCCAGGCTTGGTACCGACTTCAAGGGACCGCTGCCGCTCCGAGCTTTATACACGGCATTCGTATTCGCGGCGAACCTTATCGGCTTGGCGCAAGCCATCGAACAGTATATGCTGTACGTTCAGGGGATCGCGGCGAAGAGGAGGCACAACCGGTTGTGGGCACCTGGGGGATTGAGGGCTATCGTTAAGGCGTTAAGAGCGAAAGGAGATGCTAGTGATCAAGCGGCTGGAGAAGATCACGAACCGGAGGTGGAGCAAGAGATTCAGCGGGAGGAGGCGCCGTACAGTGAGTGGTTGCTTTTGTGTTGTGCTTCTCAGCTGCTTGTTTTCCGGCGGATATGAGAGCCTGTCGGTTCTGATACTGATGATGCTGTTCGTAGAACGTGATCCTGATAGCAAGCCTCCGACTCATTCCCTACAGAAGGCGGCCAATACTGTTCATCATTTATACAAATGGTGCAAGACTGCCGAAGCTATGGTATGTCTTCCAACTTCCTGGGAAATAGACTTATTTGGCTGACAGTGGATGTGTGTATAGTTTTGCTTCCGTTATGTCCTCGTCACCATACTTCTTTGGTTACCGTCGGTGCTGAAGAGTAGTGCTCGTAAGTACCAGTGGCCTCTTTTATCAAATCTTGAGCTAAAGCGAATCCTAGACTTTGTATATGCGCAAAAGGGGCTATGGTATGTCTTTGTGCGTCTTTGTGCGCGGTATAAACTCACATCTTACCCAGGGCCTTGATCATGGCGCAGACGACGCTCAACATCTATGCTTCAGATCAGATCTTCAAGTGCGTTCTCCCGTGTTCTTTGTTTTCCATCAGAGTATAACCAATTCCACACTCCATAGTATAGTCGCGCGGCTCTTAGGGACGTTTGTTGGTGGAGTAATGGGTCTTGTCACATGGTATATCGGTCAGTTTAACCTTACTATCCTTGAGAAGTTTGCGGTTCTCATGTGACTCGCGTGGCTAGGATCTGGACGTGGCCCTGGAAACCCATACGGTCTCGCTGCCATTGTTGGAGTGATGTTGGTGCCTATTGTCTTCTTCCGGTTGTACACACCACCGAAGTATCTTCCCGGCGTTCTGCTTTGTTTCGTAAGTGATTGATTTCTTCCAAGGTTACAGTTGGTGCTTATTCATATGTGGCTACCTCCTTCCTCGTGGAATAGGCGACTTGGGTTCTGATTGTAGGCTACTCGTGGCTGGACACGCACATAGCTGTATTTGGTAACCCAGGCAAAGGATGGGACGTTGCCTGGAGGCGATGGGTGCTCGTCTCGATAGGTGCGCCGCCTAGCGTCGTATTACGTATTACGTGACGTTCACTAACATAACGTCTTATTATGTTTAGGTTCAGCTGCATCCTTCATAGTCATGATGTTCCCACCGAAGTCCGGTCGCAAAGCTGTTCGACTACGCAATGCTTCCGTGCTGGTGTCGCTCGCGTCCTTGTACTCAGATATCACCTCTTTCTGGATTAGCGCAGAGGGAACGACAAATATCGAAAGGCCAAAGTCTCATGCGGATTGGGTTGCGGGAGTTCGTGAAAAGATCATCGCGTTGGCGGCACAACTCCAGGCGATGAAGCAGCAGACTGCTTTGGCGAAGTGGGAGGGCAGTATTAGGGGCGCGTGGCCCATTGAGGAGTACATGAAGTTGAATGAGGAAGAGACGAAGATTATGGCCAACCTGTCGCTGGTATGTGATATTCTCCATTACTAATGTTTCCGGAAATCTGATATCTGGACATGACACGCGCTCTGTAAATAGCTCGGGAGCTCGCTTGCGCAGCTGGATAACGAAACATTGTCAAGGCTCTTAAAACATACGATCGTGGTGAACCCCAACTTCGTGAGTGGCTCAACTTCAGTTGCCTGTGTCTTTTCTGATATACCTCTATTTGCTGTCGCATCTTGTAGATTGCCGACGTAATGGCTACTTTCTCTCTCGTTTCTCAAGCTCTCAAAACCGGGGAACCTATTCCCCAGGCATTCCATCAGAATCTTTTGGATAGGCTGCATTACCATGCCCGGGCTCGTTACGGCTCCATTGGACATGATCAACCTGTCCGCGAGACGATGCACAGGGCCCACCTGGAATCAATTACAAAGCTAGAATACGTGTTCTACGCTTGCGCAATTTCAGCCGTATATCAAGTTTTGGACGTGAGTATCCCCTTCGGATATTGATTTCTCCGTCGTAGTATTGCAATAGTTTCTGATCTCGTGTGCGATTTTTTCCAGAGTCTCAATGAATGCCGGGCGATTGCTACGAGGCTTTGTGGAGAGATCCCTTTGCAAGGATGGGCTCGCTGGAAAAATGATTACGATCGCATGTTTGCGGAAGATGGTGGTCTGTAGCGCGGCTACTTGACTTTGCGCGGGTCGATATCTATTGGTGTATGTGCTGGAGCTTATCATTCATTTATCTAATAGGAATACTTGAGAGAGCGTTTAGTTGAACTACGGCATGCTTCGACAAGCATCATCGTTTACTCAGCGAGCGTACATTCCAGCGCCTCGATAGATCTGGGCCTCCTCCTCCTCAAGCCCCCCTCCGGTATTTTGGAATTGGAAAGAGCTTCTGACGGTCGGTTGTTTATGATTGAAATATCAGATACCTGAGGTCGTACCGCGTGCAAACAACCTCCCGACCAGTAACAGAACTGAGTCAGCCTTCTGACATCTGTTTCAGACATTTTATGACCACGCCCATCTATCTGTTGACGACTTCCAGGTTCAAGCATTCATCTCCTAGATTTTGTGTTCACGGTCGTCTAGTCTTGTGGTGAGTTAGCCGGTGCTCCGAATTGGTTCCGCCTGTTGTATCGAGAAGGAAGGCCTTTCTTAGGTATTGCCTCGTGCGAGTTGAGCCACGAGCCATTCGGATGTATGTTCAGTATGTGGGAGGATTCATGTCATCGTCGATTTTAACCCATTATCTCAGCGCAAGTAGCAGTTTGGTGGTTATTCACGAATACATTTGAGCGGTAAGCGGTAAGCTCGAACCGAAGGAGGAAAGGTGTTGCCAACATATCATTCTGTCGCGTCTTTTCTCACACTCCCACTGTTACAGTCACAGCTCTCCAAATGTGTTCCTCCCTATCGCTCGTCGTACGTGCATCTTAAAGTGCACATCTGGCCTTGATCGTACTCTGGTGATTCATGATGAAACGGCAGCTGCCTCTAGATATGTACTTAAGGCTGGCTACAATGTACCCAGAGTCTCATGCGTCACATGGCATCTGCACCAGACACTTCCTATAGCTCAAGCAGCTTCGTTTACAGCGAAGATTCTCCTATATTCACAGACTCGTCACAGCGTAGTCGTAACGGTACGCTTATCACGTATATCCCTCAACGACTGCTTGCCATTAACTGACAGTCGCGTGACAGCAGTCGCTCAAGCACGATACCGCGCAAAGCGGAAAGCATATGTTCACCAAGTATACCATCCGAGTCCTTCCTCCTCATTTACTGTCACTTATATATCCTCTGTCCACTGTAGCTGGAGAGAACAGTCGCCATACTACGGTTTGAAGCATCCACTGCTGCGCGGGAAAAACTGGACAATCAACGTCGTCAACGTCTTATGGAAGCGACGATCGCCGAGTTAAAGCATGAGAACGCTGTCCTACAACGGGCTGTTTATCACCTGCAGCAACATTCGGGATCAGCATCACCAGTACCGTATGACTTCGGAGTCAGCGAAAACACGACGCCGAGTCTAAGCGCACCCGGCAGCTTTCCGCTCCAGTCTAATTGGGTAAGCGTCGATGTTTTGATACCGTTTATAGATCATTGGCTCAACTAAGGTGACGATCAACCATTGAAACCGAAGGCTCAGCCAAGATTTCGAATAGCAGAATCCAGTGCCGATATACCACATAGCCAGTACGCGCAAACGAGTTGCTTCGCCGACACCGTGACTACGTCGCCTCAACCCAACACCAACTATCATACAGTACGTGGAAATTTGCGCAGTAATATCGGCATCCTATAAGGCTCAACTTATCACAGGTTGCACTATCTACAAAAAGCGGGCAAAACTTGTTTTCGACTACTCTACCAATGAGTAGTCAGCGCCACACCCCTCCGGCATCAACTCGAGGGAACGCTGGCCACGAAGGATCCATGGGGAGAAGCAGTGTGTGTGACGATAGGGTTTTGGTAAGGCAAGTTACCCATCGCACGACACAGTGATATGCACTACGGCCTTCTACCTCTCATGCGGGAGTCCGGATTTATTTAAGTTCATGATACCCCTGAATGTTTGCTGACACGTCAAAACACTATACCCGCTGCTATTGTTATCACTATAAGTAGCAATTACATGTACTCTGTGCGCTCAACATTGACTATATGCCTCGGTTGTAGCTATCGCATCGTAAAGACGTTAATCGAAGACTAAAGCCCCTCTGGCAGCTATTCTCTGGAAATCGCCCACGGCTGGCATGGACAAGATGTACAGTATCAGCGGCTGAATATCGACATCATTGACCTATAATACTACTACCAAGAAACACATCACTATATAGCAGTACAGTGGATACGCGTTAGTATAATCCCCGCGGAGTTGAGCTAGGTTTCAACGTACTTCAAGTTAGTAGCGTTAAAATTGCCCGAACGGGCAATTCCACTTTTTGAATAGCAGATCTCATCGGGTGCCCAGCTCACGTTGACTAAGTACCATAACTCAAGTGCCGATAGGAAGTACTATGCAAAGGATCAAGCAGCTCACAGAGATATCGCACTCAACATGAATAAACAGAGATATTCTATATTCAGTAGGGTATAAAGTTAGACTTCACTACCACGATCTAATTGCTTTAGGTAATGTGAATTAGTAATGACGGCTGTTTCCGAAAACGTTCTTCGAGTCAACCGTGATCGGCGACTGACAACTGTGGGCTCCTCATCCTATTGTCAACCTGCTGACCCAAATACCGCCTTACACTTTCCGCACGATATACGTGTACGTCATCTGAGCAGTTAGACAAGTCACTTCAAGTTGCACCAAATCCCTCCGTACTGTACTGGATCAGCCTTGAGCAAAGGAGAGTAAGTATTGATGGATCAACGAGGATGCCAGTGACTGTATGGTGTGACTACCACTCTCACATCTCCAGTCTCGCCGTGACTGTATATGTACACGGAAGCGAGTTATTTCTTCTCCAGTGGCACTACTGGAAAGTTGTAGCTTATTTCTCATGCCAGGCCAAAGTCAATCATAAATCACCCCCGGAGGCTCGCTCAAAAATGCATGGTCACTTGGAGTGCAGGCCGGCGGCGTTCGTATTGAATCGTTCAGGAAAGGCCGTCGTAAGTTCTTCCTGGAGATTGGGCATCTATTCGTTCTCATCAGCCTCCGCGTTTCCCGGCATACAACTCTCAGCGGTCTTCAATGTAATGTCGTTGGCATTGCGACGAGACACACGAAGACTCCGGGAGGTGCATGATATCCCTCCACGTTAAAGACTACTGACTGTGTCGTGTCTGAGAAGCGAAGCTATCTATAACCTTCCATCGTACATACCGCAGGACGGTGGCACATACCATACGTAAGACGCCGCTCATGTCCACAGGCGGTGTTGAGAGAAGGTTCAGCGGTATTATATGTGAGTTCTATTACGGACTGCGCTGGAGAGTAGACCCCCTTCTTCATGGGAAGCAACGACTCTCATGCAGTATGAACTTTATAGCTTGGGTTTCTCCGCGATCACTCATGTACGATGCCATCGCTTCCTGATAATTCTATAGGGCGTTGTCAAGACACGTCAATCTTTCGTAGGCATTTATGGATTGCAAACGGGGTGTGTACCCAACATGTCCGCCCCGACGGCTGACCCCTTCTTTCCCTTGGTTTCTCCTTCACTCTGGCCTGAACGCCCTTCAGCAGGATGACACTATTGTTTGATCCTCAAAACGCTCTGGAGGGCATACAAAGAGTACGGTACTCTGAGCGTAAGCACATACCATTAACATATATATCAACACTAATTGTGGATTTTAGTAATATCGAGTATGATCATCGTGTATGACCATGGTACGTGTGCACACCAACCACGAGGGCCAAGTGGCTGAAATAAAACACACATTATAAGCAATTACACTGGGACAAGAGGTGAGCTAATAACTCCCTGTACGTCGAGCAACTTCGTCTAAGATATTTGCGTAGATTGAGCTCATCTGGGTAACGACAGTCTTCCACGGACTACGGATAACATGTTGAGTTGATATTCTCGAACCGACGTATCTTAGAAGGCGGGCTGGTCATTTGGAAAGTGTCTGTTCCTACTGGTATGTTATTGCAAGCTACGTAGCATCCCCCATTGACACACCATGTTTGTGCAGAATCGATATTATGCGCTCTCTGTGGTTATGTGAGTTGTGCCTTTCCCTCACCTGCTTCGAACTCTCGTTAATCCACGGGAAGTTTCAATAATTACGGTAAAGAAGCCCGGACAATGTGTCAATAATGAACGGCCGCTGATACATGAAATGTAGTCCTATTTGGCCCTGGCGTCTCAACAACCGTGAGTTCCTTACATTCATCCGCAGTAGTAAGTGGCTGATTACGGCGGACCACATAGTCGTGAGTTATGAATCTCCGCTCCGTCGTTCATCTGATCATGACCCACTCTATGCGATCAATCGCTACCTCGTAGATGTACGAGGTTCAACCTGCTTCTCTGCATCAACGTAAATTGACCGCACATCCTGTAGGCATACATTGGTTCAAATGGCAGGCTGCGACAGGAATTGTCACATTCGTATTTGGTGAACGTATGTTGACTTTTGACCTTTCTTCGTCCATCACAACTTACTGTCTGTGGCTAGTTATCTTACAGCTTCGGCTCCTCGCCCTATATAACCTGAACCGCAAGGTTCTTGCACTTATGGCCTGCACCTTCGTCACCGCTCTTATGGGGACCTCGACAATTCTGGGGGTCGCATTATCACAAGTCACTGGTAACATTAGTTTTCGTGACTATCCGCGCTGTCTAGCCGCTATGCTCATTTCGTCTCTTCTAGTAATCTCCATACCGGTTCACCTGTCCAGTTTATCGACATCAATCTGTGCCGTCACCAACCTCGATGCCATATCGTATCTGTATACATTCTGGATACCGATGATGATCTCGGAGAGTGTCCTTTGTACTCTTGTTATGGTCCGTGCAGTTGAGCGCATGCGAGAAGCCAGACTGGCCAGACGCAAGTTCACGTGGATGCAAAATGGCCGAGAGCTCGTTGTGGTGCTAATCAGAGATTCGATTCTCTACTTCTTGGTGTACGTCTCTAGCGTACAGAATATGATCCTGCACATGACGCTAACAGGCCTTGCAATTACTAGTCTCTTTGCGGTGTATCTCACCAACACTATCCTTTTTCGGCAAAACAATCTCATAACCACTGAATCAGCCATCTCTTACGCGGTCTCCCTCTCGTGCGTCATGGGCAGCAGGCTCTGCCTCAACGTTCGTGGAATGGTTTCGGAGGTATCACAGTTTAACATGCAGGCCAATTCCGATGGAGACGCGCTCACAGCGCGGCACGATCATAGTCACGGGCAAAGTGTATCTTCTGCGGTGTCTTTGAGGACCCCTTCTTCTGGTACACAACGGTGGCCTATCACAGTATTCACGCAAACCAACTTGGAAGAGGAAGGAGCAGATGAAAGAGGAGAGTTGACTGAGTACGAGTTGATGGAGCTCAGAAATATGAGGGCAGATGTTTGATTAGATGACGAGGACTCGTCGGTGTAATGTGCTGTTTAGAAAGCTGAGTTGTGGTGTAATGCAAATATACGAGCGTGTAACTCTGAGCTGACATACCCCCAATCCTGAGCGAAGTCTTTCTCATTCTTTGATGATTATGTCCAAGTTGGCAATTGATCAACAATGGGTACTAATCATAAAGGGCACGGCATTGCGCGAGGTGGCAAGTATATAAGAGCACGTAGGTGTACAATATACATCGATAACTGAGTAAAACATTAGACGAATAGCGAGGGGAAAATTGGTGTAGCGCGACATATGATACCATAATGATGATAGATAGTTATGCAAGGACAATGATGAAAACGATGAGTGCTAACAGAGCTATAGGAAGTGAAAAGTAATCAATGTTCTATGGTAGTGTTGCGAACCAAGCTACTGCGACAAATGATTCTTATGGACCTTGGAGATATGTTGAGCAGAACTATAGCAAGGCATGGGATGGTAAGCTTACTTATGCACTCAATCTGACGCGGCTACTTTGCTACGAGCTGCTTTCCTGCACTTTCCCTTCAACCTGAGCTCGCTTGGCGCGATAGCAGCCTTTCTAATACTCTTGTCGATATTTGCTAGATCCCGTCGTCCTGCTTCATCCAGTTGCTGATGGCTCGCACGGCACGAGTTGCGATGGTCACTCCGATGAAACTTATTGGAGCAGCTTGGTCCCCTACAGGCATACGCGTCTTGGCCCCAGACTGCGTGGTGGGTCAGAATATGCCTTCCGATAGCCTTGTGTAGGTTGCCTGGATTAGTGGTCATAGAGAAGCTGATACTGGTATCCCCCGAGTCCTCATGAGACAAACTACAAAAGAGCTTGTCCACCCCTTTTACTTCGCGAATGATACCGTACTTGTGGACGTTAACCATATGTGCACCGATTGTAGTCTCCAGCACCTCGTCGAGAAAGTCGTCACACCCTGGGATAGGGCAGGGATGTTGGAAGGATATCAGCGCTCCTGCTTGTTCGTGGACATCCGCGGAGTGGGCGATACTGAGACCCTCATGGGCATGAGCTTCCTCATGAGTATCATCAGAGTGCTCGGTATCGACGGCATTGGTAGTCTCGTGAGTTCGCTCTTCGCCGAAGGCGGTCCTATGTTCTTCGTATTGAGCGAGGTCTTCATAGCGCATCCTCTTCAAGTTGGTGAGGGTCAAGAGTCGCTCGAACTCGGCTTGTTTACTATCGTGATATGTAGCTTCGTTGGCAATTGATCCCAACGACGTACGCTTTCGCTTTCGTTTTGCGGGAGAAGGAGGAGGAGGGTCTTTGGCGCTATAGAAAGATTGAGGCATCGCATCCGAAGAGATATGACAATAACTTACTGGTCTACATTCTCTTCACCAATATTCGTTACCAAACGGTCGTCCACACTCCTTACAACACTGTCATCTCAATCAATACTATCTTCAGTGAATGTGATTACGACAGCTTACTCCTTGTTTGTTGTCTTAGAGCTCTTAATGACCCTAACATCGACGGGTGCAGTTTCTACGCGCTGTCCGTCGGCGCATTCTGGTACATGAGCTTGAGTTACGACGACTACCTCATCTGCTATTGCAGCCTGGTCGTTAATGGTCCGCTCGTTGGAGGCTGGAAAGGATAAGTTCAGATCGCGTTTCTCGCGAAGAAAGCGGAAGTTTGACGCACTTAGGTCTTCCAGCAGATCCACATTGCCATGAGAGGGAGCAATTACACCAACCACTGTCATCACGGCTTCATTTGGCCACTCCACTATCCCTGCCTGAACCATTGTGGCCAATTCATGGCCATCAGATTCAGCTATAGTCCCCTCGATTGTCTTTGCTATGGTCTGGTCTTCCCGGCTTGTTTCGTATACTCTGTTTGTCTGTTCCGACGTGTCTACCCTTCGTACAACTCCCTCTGCTTCCCCCTTACGTCGTGCCTCATCGTCGAAAATGTCCTGAATTTCAGCATAGTCGGCCGCGTCAATCTGAACGTTTCTGGAATCAAGGAGTTCATTCAATAGGTCCAGCGCACTGGAGGCCGCAAAAGTGAGCATTGCAAAGCCGAACAACACAGCCAAAATGACCACATACCTTGGTTCAGGATGCCCGGCCGTGATATTGGCTTCGTACAACGTCATATTCCTTCAATTTTATGGCAGTAGAGTTGTCAAAGTATGGGGGATGATGTGTGGGAATATGTGGAAGATGCAGATAGGAAAAGCAGGTTACAGAGCAATAATGCAGGGCGAGAATGGTATGCAGTGCAAGGAGGCTGCGGTATTTGGGGTCCTGAGCGCTAGTGTAACTGCCCTTTTGGGACTTTGCACCTTCCATGACACTCCTTCCCAATATTCGTGCACGAACGACATGGTCATCGTATTGGATGTATTTGAATCTAATCACAAAGTATGTTAGTGATACTTTCATCTTGATAGATGCTGTAAAAACTAACCTGCTCGCTCTGTGTAGAGCACAGGACTACAATGAATATTAAAGGCCGCAGTCATGCGAACTCAATAGACTCTTTACAGAGCACATGAATACTTACGGCTCTCGTTTTGACGAAGTGAGTAGTCCCTATGGCCATCCGTTAATACAAGCGTTACTTCCCATTAACTTCAGTACATCTGACAGCTCCTGAAGTTATACCGAATCTTCGCCAGTACTCACCGTATTTCTACGGCTGGATTACCATGGAAGAATCAGTCTCTAACGGCCTGCCAATCCTAGAATGGTGAGCCAGATGGGTTCTTGTCATATTTGCCCACTCTTCGTTCTCGGTACTTACCGTCGGTCACCAACGAGAAGTCAATAGCTGGACTTCGAACGATCTCAAAGCTTGTGGAAACATGTCTCGCAATGACATGCAGCATGAAGCTACTTCACTCCGATGCAGAAAAATCCGGGCTTTTTGGCCATCTTCGTTTCAATGCTATTATGCAGTGGCAAACCAAGTGATACGCTTAACTACCGAAGTCGGGTTTCGAAGCCCGCTGACTAGAGCACAGCGAGCTGGCTCTGTATGCACAGGGCCAACTTACTGTGCTCCGATTCCGCAACAACCTGTTGTTCCGGACGTCAGCCTTTGGGGCCTTTGTCGACAATACTGCCCGGTATGGACTGGAAGGCGGGCAAGAAATTTTGGCTTGCCCGCAGATATCCCAGCCGCCTAATCCCTCAGTCAGTGAGTTCTAATCCGATGCAGGTGTTTCTGAGTGAGATGGTGCTGCGAGCTCATCACAGAAATGAACCTAGGGTAGAGAGATTAACGTTAACGATATTTGACCATCGCACTCACGTAGATGCTGAGACGGAATTCGCCGGTTTCCAACCGCTGCTCTGAGCTAGACGAAGCGAAGACACCTCTACGACGGTCGTTTGGGCTATACTAGCGGCGATGATAGGGAAGACCATTATATTCGTGAGAGGACAGAGGCTTTAGACGATTGCGCTGCAACTATGAAATGAAGCACAGGCCTCTTTGATACTATTCACTAAGACTTATCAGATATGTAGGTCGGTGAAGCGAGCTGGACCGTACCTCATCAATCTAGCGTTGCCGCACTCCAACCCAAATTGCACGTTGCGCGACCAGGGCGCATCCACGGACCGACAGTTCGCCGAAACTGAGAGCGATGACAGCCTTCTAGCACCAGCAGAAGCTATAAAAGCACTTAGGAGATCCCAATGAGCAATAAATATCCTAGACTTTTTTATGATAGGCTACCGGTTTGGTTGAGATGAGAAGACAAGCACGGAGCGTCGGAGAGCAAGAATAGCGTTCAGAGCATGATGAATACAAGAGTCAAGGTAGTCAAGGTAGTCAAGGCAGGGTGATGGCATATACACTGCAGACAGAAGGGAAGGTCGGAATAATTGCTGGCCTTCGAGGCCACTTCAGACGCTCTAGAAACGGTATGACTGCCTTACTGAGTAACCGATTCATTTCACGTGTAGCATGTTGTATTCGCAAAATACCGGGCTCTCTCAAACCTCGCACGGTTCAGTACTTATCGCTATATACGGGTGGACATATATATGACTACGGTATAGGGTACAGGCAGCACGCATAGTGCAAGAATGATATCGACCGCCAACCTTTCCCTCGAGCCTGCTGTTGCCATCACGCATGGTCCGTGCGCTCGTGGCTGTGCATGTACAAATTAGGCAAGCATTGTGTTTACGGCCAATTGCCTGTTTTGTACCTCTCTCTCTCGAGCATCTACAAAGAACTGAAAGCCTCATCGAGGCAATGACTATTAGCATGGCTAGTAGAGCTGGTATTTGCTCTCCTTTGACTGCTCCGTGGGGCAGGTTGTCCTCGCTTTGTCTCCCCCGGAAAGCAGAATAGACGCCCACATACTTTCCTGCCTCACGATCTCTCCATAGCTCTCACTCCATCTCTCGGTTCAGGAAACGTCCGGTACCTACTCCCTTTGAATGTTTTACGACTTATCTAACCTAGGTTATACAGCTCTCTTCTTGAACTAATAGTATGACAGGTGTATGGTATCAAACGGGTTCGTGCTGACGACCTCGAAGCTTCGTGAGGAAGCAATCCAGTCTCTCTTCCCGTATCTAAGGTCACTCGCACCCCGTAAAACGCTGCGGAACCGAATGCATGAATCTTCCCCGAAAGGAGTATCGCCTCTTATCCAGTAGCCCGGGCCAGCTGGACTTACAAATAATGTTCTCGCCGCTCTCTCTCATTGCAGTCGAATGACATTTCAAAGCTAAAAGTCTGGGCATTCATCGCTTCTCATTGTTACTCTTGCTTATATCCTGATAACGGCCATAGATGTTGCGCTGCCAACTACTTCATTCCTTTGATGGTAGTAAGTCTGGCCGAAGGTTACCTTAGGGTGGCGTCTGAGGTCTGTCTATCCAACCGTATAGATATAGCTCACCGTTATCCTACCACAGATATCCATATTGGGCTGAGAGGTGCTCAAAGCTAGTAGATAGCACTATGTGGCCTAAAGCAGGCTTCCTGCCAGTAGTAGGGAGTAGGTTCGACAGATGCGATCCGCCACAAAGGTCAAACAGGGAACTACACTTCGAATTATGCCGGTCTTTCCCTCGCCTCCGGCCATTCAATGTCTAGGTTCTAACGTATGGCAGCACCTTACTTCGAAACCCCATACTCCGTCCACTGCTTCCAAGACGATTGAGATTGAAGATGTGTATCAAATGGGCTGACCTCTCTTGCGACTATTTCAAGAAAGAGATATTAGGTTTCGGGTGGGTTTCAATATAGTCCGGTGTTAATCTATACTGCGCTTTGTTGGCCGAACTCGTATGAAGTGGAGAGGCGCGGTGTTGGTGCTTCGACCACGCTGCATCCAGGCGTGTCTACACATGCCCGAGCTCCCCAGGCGATGGTACCTGGTCGAGGGCTGGATACTTGAGTGAACACTTCGATATAGATGCTGTTGTCGCCTTCATTGTATCCCACAGGTCAAATTTTCCTTGCCTCATCTCGACAACGAGTACAGAGGCGCTGTTATATATGGCCGCAGCGGCATGCTCAGAACTTAGTCAGTACGCCAGTGTAAATCTCGTAACCCTACCACTAACTTTGGCCCTTATCTACCCGCCGACATGTGTTGGTCTCAACCTTGTCCTGCGATAAGTACATACGGAGGTTAACGATACTCACGGCCAACGGAGTAATCGTAGGGCTTATGTCGCCGTAACAAACGCACGAACCCTAGCACTTAGTAAACCCAACAGTAGCACTCGTAGTTTCTAGGCTGTATTCTGATCGAGGCAATTGCATTCGCACGACCCACTTGCAGAACGTTCTATCTTGTGCACATACTCAGTGTCCTGGCGACAAACTCATTCGTTCAATGACAGGTTGTTGTGCACTTGTGCCGCACCGAGCATACGTACTTCATTTGGCAGAGCACAAGTAAGTGGATGGAAACCCGCGGTCTTGAACTGATATCCGTGGATCCTTGGATAGGGAGAAGAACGCCGAAATCTCTTTAACAGATGGAAAAGACTTTATTTTACGATGCGGTTAACGAACCTGCGATACACGACTAAAAGTAGAGACAGTAAGTAATAGTAGGATGTTCTAGCAAGCGCGCTAGCTACGGACGAAGAAAGATAGTAAGTAATGGCAAGTCGGTCAGGGTAGCAAGCGCAGACAACGTTTACAAAAGCATGTGTTCAGGTAGTCCATAGTCAGGTCAAGAGGGGGTAGATAGAGGAAAGGAAGAGGGGAGAGTATAGAACACACAACATATGGACTTGTAGGGTGAGACTTCGGATTGAACTGTATGTAGGGGAGAGATGCAAAAAAGCTCGTGAATGCGTCAAGTCCGTGAAGGGAAAGCGGGAGAGTTACATCGACAGGAAGATAGAGCACAAGAGAGGACAGAAAAGTCTCTGAGTTTGGCAAAGTCTAAAGTGTTCGTGGCTGTGCGTTTTATATATACGGGCGGTGCTGGTGTTTACGGCGAGGGCATTTTGCCAATGCCAAGGCCGAATATTTAGTGTAGGATGGTAAGGAGCGGAGGCGGATAACGAGGGAGAGAGGACAGTATGCCGTAGCGGAGAACATCGTCCGAGGTGGTATCCAAGCAGAAGGGTATAACAAGTACACGGAGGGCTCGCGTGCACTTAGTAAGAGAACACCATCAGCCATGGGTTCAGCACGATGGGGAAGAGTATGTGGCATGCGCATACAAGACTATAGAGAGAGTATGAGTAAAGTGGAGATGCAGATCTCGGAAAAGGCAACTTACGCAAGAGGGAAGATGACGGCCCATCCGTCGCTTGCAATCCTCCATTCAACAGGTACGAGCGGTGTGGCCACGATGATCATGCCAACTATGATAGCAGACGACAGGAGCAATGGGAACCAGAAACGCTTGAAAATCTTTGGGATCTCCTTGAAGAAATTGGACCGTTCGACTTCCTTCTTCGTGGCGCCCCAAGTGATGTTGTACGAGAACAAGTGGGCGAGGATGGCCTGGGAAACAGGAATCGAAAGTCCACCGAAGAAGAAGAAGCTGTAGCCATCATGGTCAATTGATGCAGGGAATGTACATAAAGCAGAGATACGCACAAGAATGGAATCCAGGCTATGTTCTCCATGAGAGCCCAGAAGAGGCCACGCTTCCCGAGACGGTACTCCAAAAGAGTGAAGCCGACGTTGCCAGAGCCGTAAAACACGACCGTAGTCGCAAGCCAGATCTCGAAACTGTGCAGATAGTACCCATCCACTGGGAACTGGAATCCGAGCAGGATGTAGTTGATGACACCAATCGTGATCGAGCCAGCGATACCGTCTATGTCGATGGGGAGTTAGCTCCAGTGATATATGCAGAGCATGAATGAGATACATACAGTACGAGAACATATAGGCCATCATCGAGATCTTGTAATGCATCGGGGCGCTTGACCACATAAACTTATGAATCTGCTTGTTAATCGGACCACGTCTCCACCACTGCGCGATGGGGTTGAACAGCAGTTCGCTACATCCATAGGCGTACTTCTGCCAGCGGTTAAGCTCATCGTCGACCGTAAGAGAGACACCCTCCTTGAACCCGCCCTCGGAGTACGTCGCCCAGCGAATAATGTACCCACGGAGTTGCAGACGGAGGGCCATGTCGAAGTCTTCGGACACGTTGGACTCGGACCAGATCTTCTCGATGCCGTCGTGGTCGATGAAGGCTGCGTCTTGGATGGCTCGCCAGCGGAGGAAGGCGTTGTGACCGACGAAGGGAGCGACTTCACCATTAGCGCAGGCTGGAGAAGCGCGGGCGGTTAAGCGTGAGAAACATGAATATAGTCCGCAGAGTGAGAACACGTACTGAAAGAGATAGACCTGTTGACACGACGGGTGAAGTATGCGATACCGTTCTCGAAGTAGTGGTGAGCAACCTGCATGACATCTGTGATTGTATCTCCGTCAGCTATGTATACTCCGACCACCGCAAGAAACACTCACCAGACTCGTGCTGCAAGATGGCCAAGTTCGGGCACTCAGCCATCTCCCTAGCTGCGTCCCTCAAGCAATCCTCTGGCACGATCGTGTCAGAGTCGACGATGAGAACAATCTCGCCCACACGGCATGCGCGTCCATTGGCCGCCCACGGTCTCCACTTCCTCCCGCTAGCCTCATACACCTCCTCAATAGCCATAACCAACGCCCTCTCCTCCAAATCCTCATACTCGCTCGGCTTCTCCCCACCCTCCTGATCGGCCCTCTGCACCTCAACCACACCCTGGTCTTCACCATCGTGATCCTGATACTGCAATCCATACCTCGCCTCATCCCGATGCGAACTATGGTTCGTCGAGTTATCCCGGGACGACGGTCGCGTCTTCTCCACAGCCTGCAGCTCCGCAAGGTGTTTCTCCAACTTGAGCGACAACGCGAGGCCGTAGTTCATGTTCGATGCCTTCTTGAAGCGACCGGCGCGGTGGAAGCCGTCTGCGGCGTTGTCGTGTTTGGGACGGGCGACCCAACCGATGCCGTGGTTGGCGTAGTAGGCGATGCGAGCGTCGCGTTCTTCGCGGGAGATGACGCGAAGACCGTCGTCATTGATGAAGATGGTAGAGGTACCGCCTTGACGGGCGTATGTCTGCATGGCCTTCTTGAGAGATTCGATTGAGGGCGCCCTGTAATTCGAACGTGAGCAACTGCATCAACGCGCATTGCGCGAGGATAACTCACAAGACGTTGTCCAAACTCTCCTTGTAAACCGGCATCTGGATAGTGATATGCGGGAGGTTGTTATCCACGATCTTATTCGGCCTAGGTTTGTTCGCGGAGTAGTACTTTGAGTTCTGGTGATACTGAGCAATAGGACCGATAGCCATGCACACGTTGGTGAGCAGCTGGAGACAGAAGAACTACATGGCAGAATAAAAGTCAGCCTTGTGGGATGAGTATATGCGCAAGCAAAGAACATACCAGTGACACAGCGAACAATATCGGGATAGTGACGAACAGCGCGAACCGGATGAACTCCCCATCGAGCTGCCACTCGATCAAGACAGTGTTGATACCATTACCAATAAAGACTACGCCGCGCACACAAACAACGAATCAGTTTCTTCGTCCCAGCCACCAACAATAGAAAAAAACCACTCACAGATACTCAACCCAAACGCCAACCCATTCGTAATCGGCGCCAACATCATCGCAGGCCTCTTCTCCGGCACACCCTCCAACGCCTCAACGTCCTCCACCGGCACAACCGTCGTCTTCTTCTTCCCATACCACGTCCGGGTTGTCTTCGTCACGAGCCTGCGGCCCTGTTCGTCCCGCTCGTACCCCGGCGACTTCAGATCGTCGAGCTCGCCCTTCTCGAGGTCCCCGCGGAGGTCCTCGAGGGACATGCCGTGTACACCACGGGGGGTGCCGGCGCCGGGAGGGAGCATTGAGCCGCGGAAGGCGGAGGTGGAGTTGGAGGAGGAGAGGCGGGTGTTGAGGTTTGTCATTGATCCATGGCCAGATTGCGAGCCTAGAAGTTGTGGTTAGTTTCCTGTAGTACATTGTATTGAGCGACGATTAGAGAACTCACCAGCGGCGCTCGCAGGGTGGCTGCTCGCGCTGGCGGCATGACTAGCCGCGTTCGGACGAGAGCGCCACAGAAGCTTGATAAGTCGCTCCTCGAAGTCGTTGCACGTCGGGATAATAGTATCGATCGAGTCCGACCACACCACCAACACTCGTTCGTCACGCTATCCAAACCAAAACCAAAGAAAAAATGTTAGCGCTGTGAGAATCCAGATAATGCATATCAAGGCGTGGGCGCGAAGAAGATAAGAATGCGCAGGGAGAAGCCGTCGGACGCATGTGCTCGTACGGACGTATCAATGGTGAGAAACGAGCAGGCAGGAGGGAAGAGACGGAGGCGAGGGAAGCTACCGATCACGTAGTGTTCCCTGTCATACTTTGCCACCCCCATAGGCTGCCCGTGCCGCACCCCGAGACGGATGGAAAGGATGAAATGATAGAAGCAGAGCAGAGAGCGAGTGGACTGCTCATTAGGCGTAAGGCGTGGGCCAGGCAGTAGCGAGTGACTCAATGTCTGAGCTCTACTTCCTCCTTCTCCTGCACGTCTTCGCGCACGTCCCGCATTTCCGTACCGAAATGCCACATCCGAATATTAATGACTCGGAATAAGACCCATGTTGCAGGGCCATCCGGTCGAAAATAAATGAACGAACGAGCAGATGAAAGAACACTCACAATGAACGCGACGCATTGCTCCTTGTCGGCCATGGGCAGGTCCATCATCGTCTCGAGCACCTGGATGCGCGTGTTCGCGTCGACGTAGATCGACATGTCGTCTGGTCCACTGTATCATCATAGGGAAAATAAATGTTGTCAGTCATTGTTTTTTGGTCGCAGAGATGAGAAAGTAAGAGGTACGAAATAGACAGAGACCGAGAGCGGGTGATTTCCCACGCCCGTCGGTGCTCGGGAGCGCGGGATCTTCTACTCTCGTGACCGTCTCCGCTTCGCCGAAAACATGTCAAGCGAACTTCGGCGCCTAAACGTGATATGTTTTTTGCTGTATGACAACGTCGTAGGTTTGCAGGTTCTGGTGGAATCAACGGCACGAAGGGCTTGCTCGTCGTTTACGAACGCTGACTGCTCGCGCAGGTATCGTGCATCGCGTGCGTGCGGTCGCACGAGACACCCTTAGCAAGATGTGCTCGTACGCGTCTGCTCCTCTATACGCTAAGTCCCATTCTTTCTCTCCTCCAAAGCACGAAAACACATCCAATCAAACCATAGAAAACCACAACTACTCACACTTCAGCCAAAGCAGCATGTACAGCCGCGCTCCTGACCTTGACGGCCACCGCAGGGTTCAACCTGACCACGGCAGCCTCGAACGGCTCGAGTGCCAAGTTCTCATAGGGGAAGACTCTGTACTCGGGGAGTCCTGTCTCGGGGTTGGCGTCGACGACTCGGAGTGCGACTCCGGCGGAGAGGTTGTCCTCGTTTGGGCGGAACCAGGCGTCGCCCTGGGTCTGCTTGAAGATGTGGTGGAGGAAGGCGTCGTACCGGTCGTAATCCATCTTTGGGAGATGGCGACCGAGGGAGTAAGGTAAGTGGTGTTAAACGGGGACGGGGACGGGGATGGGAGAGCGTTGTGTGGTTGGTTGCTCTGGTGTGTGGGTGTGTGTGTGGTCGACGCCTGCACGCGTTGTCCTCGCACTCGACAACGAAGGGGAGCGAGGAGGGCGGGCTACGGGAGGAAGAGGATGGAGGAGGAAATGAGAGAAGAGAAAGGTGCGCGTTGATGCGTGTGTGCACTTTAGTCTCCGGCTAGCAAAAGCCTGACACTGAACTCGACTCGAGAGGAGGAACAAGGAGGAAAAGAAGACCGTGACAGGGAGATAAGAATAAGACCCCTGCCTAGCACGGCAGGTCCACTTCCACTCGCCATCAATTAACCATCCCCGTCCCCATCCCATCGCAATAATAATTTCCATGCTGATGATGATCGCACACAGGAACATTCTTGACTGGATTATTTTTCGAGCGATATAATTTCTGGGTGCGTGGTAGCGAGCGTGTGTTGTGTGTGACAGGCGGAGCCACTTGGTTCCCTGCCCAATCAACAGAAAATCACCCCGACTCGGCGAGAACAAATCTACCGATCCCGATGACGTCGATTGCCCTCTCATTCCCCCTTATCTCGCTCTTCTAACTCTCGGCTGTTTCCAGATCCCTGCCATCCCATCCCAGATTTACGTGCGGCGTCTCACAACAGTCAAGATGACTGCATGGAAGGTCTGCAGTCGGGTGCCAGGTTTTCCATGTTTTGTAAGTCGTGAGTGCGCCTCGCACGGAGGCGGATAACATATCAACGCTATCAACGGCTACACTCGCCGTGACATAGACATTCCATTACAAAAATACACACAGGACACGTCGAATTCACGGAGGTAATCCTCCGCACCGGGGGACAAGCCACAATAATAGCGAAGCAATTGCTGCCGGCCAACCAGACACCACACCAAACAAAATGTGCAGGTGGCGTTGCGCGGCCGGCCAAGTGCGGTCGCGAAGCAAAAGGGTGTGTGGTGCATTTGTACACCCCTGTTCCGAGATAAATGTCAATGCATACGTCGAATTTTAGTGTGCAACGCGGACTCCGCGCCGTCTGGGATCTATATGTTAAGTGCTACGATCGAGTTAGGGTTAGTTATGGTTTGGAATTGATTTTCAGTGTACGCGTTTTCGTCGGGATAACTACAATGTAGCTGGTGTATGCAGGAAGTTAGTACAACATAGCATGACGAGGACAATGTTGTCATGTTCTTTGTGAATCCAGACAAGAAGCAGACATGATAGATTGCAATTGGTTATCCAACTGAGTAGGTATAAGTATCCGGGTACACGAGGCCATTCAACTCCACCGAGGGCGTCTTGCTTCCCCGGTTTGGAGTTGTACAATGAGTTCAGTGGGGAGACGTCGAAGAGGTTGCTAACGAGCGGGGTGGAGGGAAGTAAATATACATATTCACCTTCAGTGAGGACAAGGAACAAGAAGAGGGAGAGGCGACGGTCTCTACGCCGCGGTGTTATTGTACCTGTCAATACCTCGCATGATATAACGAAGACGTTTACTCGAGCTCTGAGTTATACAGTACACTGAACTGTAGAGCCTATTTTACTATGTACGCTGAAACACGCCGAATAACGCAGTAAAGCTGCCCAGAGCCGGAGTTCCCCCACTTGCTCAGTTTATAAAACACAGAAGGAGGTACTGTACATGCTCAACTCACAGGCCTTCGACTCGGAGGATATTCGAACGGTCTAGATTATCATAAAACGGTAGATATCGATCATACTAAGAGGGTACACTGTACGACTGCTCTTGCAAATACACCTACCGGTACCGAGAGAGTTTTGAGAATTTGAGTGTTTTCCCGTGGACGATCGGTGGCATGTGCTGCAACCTGGGACGGACTTGAGATGTTCCGTCTCGAGAGCAACGAGGAACTCGACCACTCGGAGTCGTAGAAGCCAAAAAATAGACGAGGACGAATCACGAATGACATTGGCGAGTGCTCGCAACCGCAACGCAAAAAGAGTTGGATATCGATGTGTACGGGAAAATGACAAAATTGCAAACGACGTCACTCCAGAGGCGAGACAAGTTAACCGAGACATCGATTGTTTGGTGGTGGTGTCGATGGCAAATCTGGAGAGTTGGATTGAATATTGCAACCGATCACTTTTTGCGCGATGTGATGGTGTGGTCGAGTGTTGAGTTGTTCGGCGTAGAAGACGCATTGCGTCACCGCGTCGATAAAACATCTGAATTGAGATGTGTTTTTCTATGTTCCTAGATGACATACATGACGACATACGATGTCTCTTAAAACACATGTTTTTACGATGAGGAGGCCACGAAAAGCGAGAGCGGTAGCAAGGACGCGTGCGCCCGCAGGTGGAAGAACTCTCAGTGCATATCGAGCCTAGCACAATAAATATAATTGGCCCTTGCCCTTGAGAACGAGAAAAAAAGGGAGGTGGGTTGTGTGGGATGCCGGCATGTCGGACGGGCGTTTGTCGGCAGAGGCACGGGAGTAGTTGTGTTGTGTACCACCCAAAAGCGGAAATGAACATGATGATGGGAGAACAACGAGGGCTCGTTCGTCCGTGCACCACCATCCAAACAACAAACTGAAAAATTAATTATATGATGGTAGATATCCTCCGGGTTATCGCCTGGTTCTGCTCAGATTCTGCGAGTGTGGACCCACCGTCCTTGTTCGTCTTCCTCTTCTCCTCCGTCCTCCTCCTCTCGACAGACAGACAGCCACCCTGGGCAATTAGCGGCTAGTGTAGCGAGACATACGACTTGGAACTTGGAAGGTAGCTGTCACAGGAGATAAGCAAAGAACGAAGAAGAAGATGGCTTACCGACGACGCGACTCGGCACGCGGCCACTCCTCTGCGGACGCTTATCGCTCTGCCCGTTCCCAGTTCGCAAACCGCACCCCCTCCGCCTCTTCAGCACACCCTCCCGCAGGCGCAGCTCCCGCAGTCCCCTCCCCGCCCTCCAGCGAAGAAGGCGCACACCTCACCTCCCCCGCGCAATACTCGCCCGACATCGAGAGGACAGACAGCCCTTCTCCTTACTCTGACGACGCACAAGAGCCCCTCGCGCCTCCCCGCCCGTTCTTCCTAGGTGGAAACCGCAAAGACTCCAGCGCGAGCTCAGACAGAAACAGCTGGAACTCGTCGTCACAGATGGCAGACAGCAGCGACGTCGCCAGCGACTCTGACCGCGACAACACCGATCGCGAGCAACAGGCCTTGACGCGCTCGACGAGCGGTGGTAGACCCAAAGTTGCCAACTCGGCAGTCAACGCCCCTGTCAGTCCTTCGCGTCGTAGGTCGAACACGGCAGAGTTCATTGCACCTGCTGCGACCGCAAGCCCCACCAGACCGAGGAATCACATACGCAGACGGAGCTCCTCGCAGACTCCTAGCGAGAGAAACCCGTTCGATACGCCTACTAGTCCCACTCTCGGTGGTTCGAGGGCACCTCCCAGTGCCTTCCCCTTCCTTAGCCATGCAGGGAACCCCGACCCCGGCACGCCCATCCCCGGCTCTTTGGCGCGACGAGCCTCCCAGGAGAGCTTCCGCCGCTTGTCTAGGGAGATCAGTCCTCCGAACACGGCTACTGGCGTTGCGTACCCCAGTGCAGGAGCTGGTGGATACGCTGCTGTGCGTGCTATGGGCAATGAGAGGTCGAGTATCGATGTGGTGGATGCGGAGAACGAGCAGCTGGGCAGGCCGTATGCGCCGTTCATGAGTAATGAAGAGAGGAGGAGCTGGAGTAGCAACGGGAGCACTCCTGGTAGCAGTACGCCCCCGTTGGTGTACAAGAATAGCGCGGCGGCTGCTATGACGGGAAGTAGCTCGCATTTAGTCGGCGGTGGTAAGTTCTCTCACTCTATGGCAAAATGCATAACAATTGAACTCTTTACTTGCAGAAAACACACTCCCCCGCACGAACTCCCAACCCCAAATCGCCATGCGCGCACCCTTCCTCTCCCCCGCCTCCCGCCCCTCCTCAATCTGGTCTCCCCCCTCCTACCCCTCTCTCCCACCCGCAAACACCTACCCCACCTCCACCTACCCACCCTCACTCACCTACCTCCCCACCTCCCCCTACACCTCCGGTCTCTCGCCCTACGCCTACCCCAAACGCACGCGGGCACTCATGCCCTCCACGCGCCTCGAGGGGAAGATCCCGAACGAAGAGAAACCGTGGCTCATCGGGAAGAAACCCCCGCGTGAGCGTGTGAGTTGGTGGATCACGCTGGGGTGCATGTTCTGTGGTGTCGCTGGCGCGGCGGTGTTGTGTTATTTTGGGTGGACGGGCGTGCATCAGTTGAAGGACGAGGATCTGTGTCTTGTGTTGAACGATGGGTTTAACTCGTTGGATTTGAGTAACACGTGGGCGAGGGACGTCGAGCTTGGTGGATTCGGGTACGTCAAGCTTTCTTTCCTTCCGATTCATATGATATGAGGGTACTACGATAGCTAACTGAACTTTGAAAATCTTCTTTGACGTGCAGGAATGGCGAATTCGAAATCGCCACCGCCTCTGACGAAAATCTCTACATCCGCAACAACCAGCTGTACATCATGCCCACGCTCACCGCCGACGAGATCGGCTCGGACGCCGTGCTCAACGGTGGTTCGTACGACTTGGGCGACGCCTGCACGGCGGGCAGCGACTCCTTCAGCATTGGTAACTCCGATTCGTCGAACTGTACCGCCAGCTCGGACGGGAAGAACATCATTCCTCCTGTGAAGAGTGCAAGGATTAGTACTAAGGGCCATTATAGTATCAAGTATGGTAAGGTCGAGGTTAGGGCGAAGTTGCCGAGGGGTGATTGGCTGTGGCCTGCTATTTGGATGTTGCCAGTTAACAACACATATGGCGGGTGGCCTCTCAGTGGCGAGATCGACGTTAGTATTTTTCATCGCACATTTGCAGTACTTTGAAAACTGGCTGAACAACGTCCCGCAGATCATGGAAGCCCGCGGCAATGCGCAGTCATACGCAGCACAAGGCATCAACTACGTCCGCTCCTCGCTCAACTACGGCCCCCTGAGCACCGTACAAACGCACATCATCGGCTGGTGGGAAGAAAAACGGTTCACCTACGCCGACGACTTCCACACCTTCGCGCTCGAATGGACGCCCGACTGGATGCGGTTCTACGTCGACACGCGTCTGCAGGCGATGATCAACCTCAAGATCACGGGCAAGAAGGGCAAGTCGTTCTTCGACCGCGGCGCGTACCCCGCGACGGCGCACAACGGGTCGGACGCTCAGGTTGTGGTGGATGATATTTGGAGCGAGCAGGGTGGTGTGGATAGTGCGCCGTTTGATCAGGAGTTCTTTTTGATTTTGGACCTGGCGGTTGGAGGGACTAGTGGGTGGTTCCCGGATGGGGTGGGCGATAAGCCGTGGGTGGATGGGAGTGATACGGCGATGAAGGAGTTCTTTGAGGCGAAGGATACGTGGTTTAAGACGTGGCCGAGTAACCAGGATGATAGGGCGTTCAGGATGTGAGTTGTTTTGTCTTTATGTTCGAGTTTAAGCGTTGTGCTCATGCAACTCGTCCTATAGCGACTCGGTGAAGATGTGGAGCTTGAAGCAGCACGGCAAGTGCTCGTAAACGCACTGTCTTGAGCCGGCTCTCCCTTTCGCCTTCCTCTAATCTTGCTGGCTGCTGCTCAGCCTACGGACTTGTCGATGTTCCCTCCCATATACCAAGCCGCTCCTAACTCTCCATCCATTCACGCCAACACACGCACACACTCGCGACAGAAACTCTCACCTCAAACAATTTCTCTGCTTTATATCCATAACATCCGCTTTTAGTCTTAGTAGCCCATCTCCCGTCTCTTTTCTTGCGACGACACCCATACACGAACTTTCTTCACACAGCGTTCTTTAGATTCGCTTTTACGTTCTTTTGCTTCATGCGATACGTGTAGTGTTTGTTGTCCCGTCTACTCGTCTGTCTGTCTGTCTGTGCTCGTACAATGCCCTTCTACGCTGATCCTTCTTGCTACATCTTCTCCTCACAAACTCTCCATCCCCAGTGTCTCCTCTACTCCACGCCATTAGACTGTCCAATAGCTTATTCTTGTCTCGACCTGAACGGACTACTACTTGTTAACGTTTATCTCCTACTTACTGCTTCTTCTGTACCTCACTGAAAGCTTACAGAAGCCTTGATGTTCTTTTGACAAGTACATACGTATACAGTACTCACCTATACCTGCATTTCATCTTATGCATATGCTTTAGCTAAACCTCACTGACCTTTCCCGAGCACATACTTATCTGCAATCAGTCATACTATTGTTGTACGTATCTATAAGCTTACTTGACGCGTTTACGTCCGTAAGCCCTCTTCTCGGCTTATCATGTACACTAGCATTAAATAGAGTGCAGTTTTACAGAAGCCAGACCTGACGCCTTCCGCAGATGGCCTTGGCCATCGAACCCAACTCTCCGTGCTCCAGAAACCCACCTCTTCTGATTTATTTTTCTCTCTCCCGCCCTGCCCTGCGCTCTCACCTCGACGACCGGAACACTCACAGCTCCACTTAGCCCGCGGTACACACGCGACAGCGCTTGCATTTGTTCCTGATCCCAACGTTCAGGACTGCGAAGGAGATGTTTGAGACGTGTTTTTTTATTATTGTCCTGGGAAAGTATGACGTCGAGCATGACTCGTGTGAAGATGTGTATGTGGGTCGAGACCTCTGCGAGGTTCGCAAACTTCGAAAGAAACCGTCAGTTATTGACTCGTTATGTTGGCGAGTTGGTGATTGGGCGCGGAGGTTGTACGGACGGTTTGGGTGCCGCATGGAGTAACCACGTAAGTGCGGTCTGTATCTGTAAGTCAGACGACGCGGAGTTTCAGCCTGGTTGGAAGTGAACGTTGAATAGAGGAACGTCCTAAACGTGGTCTTAGACTGTGACGTTATGTCAGAGGATAACCCGAGAATGGATAGATAAGTTGTGCTGCTTAGCGGGGATGGCCCTGGAGGAGTTATGCACGCCTGCAAGGCTTCAGGATGATTGCGTTGATGACCGGTTCCCGAGCCCAACACAGAGACCCATGCCGGCTCTCGGGGATGACATTCATACGTCCTGGCTAACTACCATCGTGGGCGTTGTGCATGATGCTCGCACCGACGCAATGCCCAAAGTCAGATGCTCAACGAGCACCCGCAGACCAAGTGGGGGAGGAGCAGTGAAGCTATGTGGGTATTCATCGCGCTGGGGCTGCCCCGCAGGTGAATGTATTGTCGGAGAGGTTATGTGCATGAATTTGAGCTTTCACGCACGCGGAACACTGCATGAGGTATTCATTTCGAGGAGTGGGTATGTTTGGAGCGGCTATAGTAGTGTTTGACGGCACCGAACATGCGGTATCTGTAGATCATGCGCCACCAACCTTCTCGCCACTGAGTATACAGTGGGTGAGTTTAACGGGTCTTTGCGGTAAAGTGATAGTGGCAGATGGCTCGGTACGGTCGCTTGCATATATCTGATATCTGTCGACAAACAACGTCATGTTTAGTGGTCTGGTTTATGACGCAGTGCTTACTTACCAGGTTCAGGTAGGCGGGTTTACAGACATTACGCTTGTATACTGTAATTTGCCGCACACCTAGAAAGCGATACTTGCTGTGGGCGGTGCGTATGCTGTCGATTGGCTCCGATCAGAATCAACCGTAAAATCATGTCGTGGGTGTACCTTGTGCATCTTGCTATGGAGACACCATAAGCACTGTCCATGATCGAGCCGTTGCTTGTATGCTCTGTTGCATGTCCTCGATTTGGAGTTATCCCTGTGAGTTGAAGGATAAGTACTTATGCTGTGACCAACAAACGAACCCAGCGTACCGCATGAACCTGATGATCGAACTTCGCGTTGTAGCGGCCCATCAAAACTCCAGCACGTTGGGGATTGGAGAATTTGCCGGATGTCCGATGTAATGGCCGCAAATTTTTACTACGTCTGTCATTTTACTGCTCGCTATCCGAGTCGTGGGCGCACATTAAGAAGACGTAGTCGATCGCCTTTGACACATTTGCGGTGCCGTATAAATCCATGGCAAAGTTCGGTTAGGACACAATTATGCCACAGACTCTGCAATGGCCACGGTGTGACGCAGAAAAACTTTTGTCCTTGGCATCTTTAGTCGTGAGTTGTAATAACCGTTACAACCACTGCACAGTCGTACGTTGAGCTATATTCGGACCGTTATTGAGCAGTACTCGTGCAACCCCACCGTTATCCCAAGGGGAATTTTCCAACGGCGAGCGTAGGGATTGACCGATGGAGACCGCGATCCGTCAAACGACCAGGTCAAAATGGAAGAGTGTTTCAGTCGCATCTCGCAAAGACACACTATACACTGCGATGCCAGTACGCCAAAGTCCAATACTTCCCATAGCGAGCAAGGCACCACAAGACCGAAATGGCCGCGCCAGACAATGGTGGGATCCCGCCTCGAAAAGATGAGAGTCCAGGTCGACGATCTTAATTCTTGTCCAAATCTGGGCCTCGGTGCACACGATACACCATATAACAAGCATGTTGGCAAGGTGACCTGGGGCAAACCGTCCTACATCTCAGCTCGATCTTTGATACGGACCTGAACACTTACCTCACTCAGTTTGGCGAGCGGAGATAGATGAACGGGCCAGCGTTGGCCCGCTTTATTCTTTGTTAGACTCAAGCTGTACGGAGTGCTGTCAGAAGAAGAATAAATGATTCAGAACTTCGAACACTAATTGCAAGAGGGTGGGATTTTGGTTAGGGTAGTATGCGAATGAAGGTCAGCGTGCTTTTCCACGTCGGATGTGACGACACAAAGTCTCAATAGAAATGGATCCAACATGAGTCCACTCGGTGATCGGTGGCGGCCGTCTATTCCCCAGCCAACTAAGTGAAGGGTAAGCTTGAATTGAGCCGTTCCCGAATCGCGAAGCGGTGGTGAGGACGAATCCATGCCAGTGTCGTATAGCGGTATGAAAGAGAAGAGATACACAAGTTACGAGAGCTCATGTGTGTGAAGAGAATAACCCTGAGCAGAAGCGGTAGGTATACTGCAACTGTGTAATATCTGAGGCAGATGTCATCTTTTGTACTCAGGCTCTCCTGGATAGACAAGTCACTCACGGAAAGCGTGCATGAAATTCGGGGCTTCTTGATGTTTACGACATCAGCCACGGAAGCCCGTCTTGCAGTACAATTGGCTGCATACTATAAGGAGGAGAGAGATATGAGGATCCGAGTCTTAAGGCATTAGTCGCACTGGCTCGAGTTCCGAGTCGCCAATATACTAGAGCAATATTGCCCGTAAATACACTTGCCTTAAGTGAACGAACACTCCAGTCCCGAAAACCATACGGCCCATGCCAGCTCACCGTGCAGTAGCATCCTGTGAGTGGCGAATACAACGCCTGCTTCATTCGGAGGGGACAGCCGTGAGCGCACGGACATGTGTGACGCGAGCGGGAAACTCCGATAGTGGCCGTTGTGGCCTACCCACCATCACGAGCGGGATTTCTGGATTTACGGAAGTTGGCTCCCAGCGAGCTCTGGAGCGTTTGTGACACGTAAGAGCATCAGGCTTGAACAGTAAAGATTTTGACTACTTTCAAGTGCAAGAGCGTTTGAGTTGAGCATATACATGTGGACTACGAACAAAGCACCAGTATAATGTGCGTCGTTCATAGAGTTATAACAGAAATCCATATCCAATTGTGTTCCGTGGTGATATCATCCATAGTACAGGCCGATACTTGAGATTCTACGTTTACGAAGAAAGAAAAAGGTAGCGATGAATAATTCGAAGTTCCATAGTGGGGCATATATCCGTCTGCATAGATTCAGAGTGAGCAGGACGCAGCGGCCGACAACACGTTTGCCTCGTGTACGTCGGTGATCCGCCTAATTGACGTATATGGGAAGAAGAGGAGCCTCAGAAAGGCAAATGGAGCCTATCAAACATTCCATATTTGTACCGCGATAACCGGGGCAGGCACGTTGTTCTCACCCACGACGTCTTGTTTGCTCTCGGGAGCTGGCCTTGTTGGCTCTTGAGAGGCGTTGTGAGTAGAGGTGTCGGTATAGTAGACGGGAAATGAGCTGCTAGGGATGGGCGATGAAGAAATGATGGCGCTGAGATACTCGCGGTGAGTTGCGCACGCGGAAGTGAACAAAGAAAAGCACACATACAGATCTACGCTTGCATCTGCTGAGGCAGTAGCGTTCTCGTTGGGGCTGCTTAGGTTTGAGAGTCAGAATAGGAATGTATGGCGAAGTTTTAGGCCATTGATAGCGTTTCGCGGGCGTCGGGCAGGGGTCAGCCACTTACCTGTTTGCTATCGCCACTGGCCCGCCGTTCTGAGCCTTTACCATCTTCTTGCGGCTATGTATCAGGCTGCTGAGTAACATGTCTGCGTGTCGAGAGTCGCGTACATACCCTTTGCCACCAACCGGTTCACCGTTGGAAGTTCCCTGAAACTCAGTCCCCCCAGTCCCTCCCAAGCCTTGATCACCAGTGTTAGTCTCTCTGCAGAAGTATTCGTGGGTAACAATACCTGTGTTCCCGCGAGGCTGTTGAGCCACCATCGATTGTGAGGGTTGAAAAAGGTATTGCGGGGCCGCGAATGATGGAGGTGGGAGAGGGTTCGGCAGTGGCATCTGAGGGGGTATATTAGGCTGTGTGTTGTCCTCCGAGTCGCTGTGCCCCATCCTCTCGAACTCCTCCGGGTCGATGTCATCTCCGAAGGGATCGAAATCAGGGCTCTCGATCTGTCCGTTTGCATTGATATAGTCTTCAGCAAAGCTCCCAATCCGCGCATGAGTGCGCTCGTCGAGCATACTGAGACGCATGGGTGGAATGTCAGTGGATTGGATATGTATTCGTAGAGCAAAAGTGGGGTGCATACCGCATTTGTGGTATCCCATACATAGATTAAGGCGTAGGGCTCCTCTAAGGTGGAACGTAACAGAGATGTAAGGGGTATCGTCGCAGAGGTTGAACGCAAAGCGCATCACCTTGCGAGAGAGCGTGCGCTTGGGACCTGACGCTTTTACAGCCGCCAAGGATGGCTTCTTGCAAGCCGCCCATGGTCATTCCTGGCCTGTTCATGACCAGACATACTCCAGAACTCCTAAAGACCCAACAGAGGGATGTAGGTGAGTATTCATGCATACATTTTTGTATAAAGAACATCTCACCTGTTTTGATTCAGGCGATTACGGCTTCGGATACCAACAGACATATCTTGGTCCGTAGGCGCCTTCCGCGAACTGGGGAAGGTCCCGACGATACTCAATTCACGACCAAAGAAGACAATCGTCAGCTTGATGACTGTCTGTATCATGCGAGCGGTGAGGGGGCAAGTGCCGAGTCTTCCTAGATCCACGTCGATGGTGCTTAGTGTGCGAGTGACCATGGGCACAGGTGCCTGCATTGACCACGACCAATGCACACAGCGTACCAATGATCACGCGGACGCGTATGCACTACCGCGACGTGTACATCATTTGGCCAGAGGAAGCTATCTTCGTCAATGCAACACTCGGGCCAATGGGATATTCGAAATGTAACTCGCGGCAACTGGTCTCGCGGATAGCGAACGATGAGGGATCAAGATGGTATTTTCACATGTCGCACAACGAGAGACGCACTGCACGCACTGGTATAAATTGCAGTTGCCTGCGTAGTCGGTAAGGACCCAGATTCGGGGGTATGGGTGGATAAGCCTGTACAGAGGCGAGTCAGTGGCCATAAACGCCCCCGACACAAATCCGACCTGAGCGATCATTTATCAGCTTTAAAACATGGAACCAAGGAAGGCGGCAGAGAGAACGAACGGAAAGAGTACACCGCCGAATTCAGCTTCAGCGCAAGCGAAAAACGCTTCTAGGCGAGCTAGCACGACTCGCTTGCCAGATGTGTAGAGAGAAGTTGATACTGGCGGTCATAAGCAGTAAGTGTGCAATAATAAAGACGAGTAACGGTATCTCCACGCTCACTGCCTCATCATTGATCAAGACTATACTATGATGACTGGACGAATATGTAGCTTTGGACATATCTTGAATATCCGGCTGCGATACACTTGCGATACGCGGTTTATCAATGTGAAGGATATTTCAGCATGTAAACTTTCCTGATGAAAGTTTCTGCAATGGATGGGAAGGCCTCTACGCAAGTGATCAGAAGATCAAACGGTGTATACGTGTTTATTTGCTTACCAGTGAGGAAGAGAAATTCAAGAGACTACTTGCTTAGGCTTATAGGCTGCCTTCCCTACAGCTCAAGCCAAGAAACCCTACAGCTTTGACGTGGCCTCTAGAGCTACAGTACTTGGGTCAACCTAATGTGGGAGCTGGTAGATAACTTCGCTACCGGGGAGTACAATTAGCGTACCGTTGGCCTGTGTATCCTATATAATTCGTTACATAGAAGCTCTAGTTTCAGGAAACACGTAGTTCAATCCGTGTTTGGAAGAGTTGGTGCTCCCAAAAAATCTTTGAAGGGTTGGGGGAAGACAGCGTCAACTGTGGGTCGTGATCATCCCTGACGAGGTCGATCCTTGTACCAAGTGAAGAGGCAGCCCAAAGTCGCACACGTCTACGAGTATCGAAGGAGAATCTGCTGGTGTGCTCGTAGCGGACAGGACACAAGGTATACGCGCGTGGGCTTGAGCGCTCTGAGTTCGGAGACCCAGAGAACAGGCGCTAATTCCTCTGAGCCTATGATGGTTAATACCGCTCGCCAATAACATTAATATTGATAATAATGACATGTCGGGCACCCGGGGTACAGTCATTTATTTAAGCCACTATGTACGACCATTTGGGCAGGCAACGGTCCAAAAGCATGCATACTGTGATGGGACGGCACTTGCGAAACTTTCGCGAGGTCCCAACTTGTAAGACCCTCAGGCTATGAGTCGTTAGCGCGTATTCAATCCCGAGTCCCACACGCGAGGGCGCAGGCTGAGGACGCAGGCGGCGACGTCTGATGTCCCAATGAGGAAGCTGAGTCAGCGGTCACATGTCACAGCTGGGCACACTGACCGGTGACTCGGAGGTCGCGGCCGCAAACCGTGGCCTTTGTCCATGAATGATTACTGCGGTTTTCAGAATTCTGTGGAATCCCACTTTTTCACGCACACCAGCGCTTCGGGACACATGACGTATTGATGGCACGTGCATGACGTGTCTTCAAGCTCCGCTGCTCATCTCAATTTCGGAAAGCGATACTTTAAGTTATGGTTGACATGTCTAGAATATCGTAGTAAGTCTACTCACGAAATATAAATACAGAGGTCTTTGGAATAAAGATACCAACATAATATAGTACTTTACTGACCGTCATTGACAAATACACTGGCAGTGTGCATGAACATCAGCTCGGGGACAGTTATCCGTCGCTACTGCTGTGAGCACCGCAAGCCAGAGTACAATTCTCTTGACGTGTTCATAATAAGATATCTATTACATATCACACGGTCAGTATATATTATATTTTCATGAGAAAAGGGTAAGTGCTCTACTAATAGCCATTCTTTGCATCCTTCAGTTGCCTGCAATTGAAGCCCCGACAGTCAAGCCGACGGAACTGTTGGCGATCAGCGCTAAAACATGTTAACGCTGGTTAAACGCTCACGTAGCGCTCGGTGCGAAAAAGTTTGGATTCCACAGAATTCTGAAAACCGCAGTAATGACAGGCGGCCGCCGGCCCAAGGTGGTTACTTCCACAAGACGCCGTCGGACAGCGTTGAGTGAGATTGAGTGAGCTTTGGATATGCTGTTCGCAGGCATCGACGCGACGTGCTCCCATGCCCTTTGGTATACAAAATCGGCGGATACAGCCTTAAGGATTTGAATAAGTACGCGCTCCCCCTACATTGCACACACTCTCGCTATGCTGCACCGCTTTCCGGTCGAGGTATGCAGCTGCCCATATCTGTGGTCGTACGCACAGACTTGGCTGTGGAACTCTGGGATTGTCTATTACCTCAATTGCTACCTGTGCCAACAACAATTTTCATGTATTGTCACTGATCCTAGCATCGCTCGCCCTGCAAGCAGTGGCCTTATCCTCCATCGTATACTCGCCTGGTAGAAATGCTGAAGGGAGTTCCGTGTGTTCTGGGTTGCGGACGATGTGTAAGTCACACCACTTACACCTCAAACTGTTCACAGGTTCTCTGTCACCCCAGCAATGCTATAGGATGGCTCAATAATGGTGCCTTCGGACTCTGGGCCGCCTACCAATGATAACGTAATCGCGCAAAATGAGTAGTCATGGGCGAGCTGAGGGGGCATGTTTCGTCACGTTGCATCGTGAACCATGTATTTAAGTACACAGTACCGTCGAACTTGCTGACTAAGTAGCGTTACCACTCTCTTCACTAAGTACATCGGTATGCAGTAGTGAGTATCACATCTGCCCGTTACCATTTCGAATCAATCCCTGGGATATAGCTACTTGCGGCCCTGCCGAAGTAACCTGCAGTAACGCTAGTAGACCGCGCGTGCCCCTGATGTGCCGCCGACCGTGGATCGAAGTGCATGAGGGAGAACTTCCAGATTTGCCTGTTGCCGTGGCGGTGTTGAGAGAAGACGTGTTGGGTCACAAACGTAGTTGTAATCAGAACTAGCAAACCTCCGGGTAAGCATGTATCATTCAGACCAACGCCCTTTTGGCAAGCTCACCTCCGACGAAGAGAATCCACACAAAGGCCTTGAGGGCCTGAACCTGCTGGCACCAACCACGCTCGTCGGCATATTCTGGTCGGACAGTTAGTATCACCCAATATAATTGAGGGATGATTGAAGCTGCCGACTCACCGTCAGGGATAGTGGAGCAAGGGAAGGGTATATTGCTCCAGCGAGATGTGGAGAACGCGTTGAACGCTGAAAACACCAGTTCAGACGATCTAGGCAAACACGCAGGAATCATCTCGGTTTTAGATACTCACCCAGCCAGAAGATCGATAGCAAGCCGAAGATGCTCATGTGAAATGCTGGACGGGCGACGAAAGTGTATTTCAAGCCACCGGCGGATAGCAATCTACATGGCAGTATGTTATTAAGTTCTGACATGTAGAGAGCCATCACTGGCACTCACAGTAATAAAAGGACTACGAGACTTGCGATCGACAGTCCGAGAGGGAAGAGATCAGCCATGACTGGATAAAGTCATGAATCACGGCCAGCGCATAGTTAGCGGTGTACCGGTATACGCTTAAGTGGAACGTACAGAAGAATTCCTGCCATATGTTAACCCTTGCAGCCAGAGCGAGCACGATGATGTCGAGTACAGATAGTATAACTGTACGAGTGTGAAGAACGCGAGTTAGCTCGTCAAGTTTGAACGTTAAATTTCGTGATCTAGGCACATACGATATGCGGAGAGCACCCGCTTTCCAAAGTGTGTGAAGGCCATTTCAAACTCCAATAACCAAAGGGACCTGCCAGACGAGACCAAAGCTTCGACGAGAACTGTGAAAGAGAGTTGCGCAAAAAGAACGTGGAGATAGTACAGAAGGGGTTACTGGGCCTCACGAGAGCAGGAAGAAGAGTGGAAAGGGGCAGAACGAAGCAACAAAGAGCAACATAGGCTGCTACACAGCTCAAGCTGGGGTAACGATGAGCGCGTTGATCAACAGCTCATTGTTGTCTTGACGACAGTTACCTTTTTTGAACCGACATCTGCCTGACAACTGCCTAATCTGGCTCCAGACATCGGATTTTGCCGTGCTCTCGCTCATTGGGACAGCCATCATCTCATCCTTCGACATTACAACCAGGCGTCAAGCTTATCGATCATGAAGCCATGAAACCGCTGACAACTTGCTGCGTGGACCTCAGGTGTCAGTAGAGTCCCGAGAAATAATCGCTCTGCTTCGTAAGTTTTTACAACGATGGAGGTCAGGGGGAGATTTGGAAGTGTGAGTATCCATTCAGATTGTGTGCGGTCCTCTTCAGCACTGCATAATTGATAAGTAGAGAAGGCAGGATAGAATATTCAGAGTTTGGGTCTGCCGCATACACAGGTACCATAGGTATCTAAGAGTGGAGGGTTCAGTAATAACGACACCACCATGCTTTCAAGAACGGTCCCGGCCCGGTTGGTCTCTGCTTTATACCCACCAACACTCCGACTCTCGTCTTGTTCAAGGGCTTGCGAAGGTATCCGGTAGGTAATATTCGGCGAACATGGTGGCCCTGATGAGATGCGAGGACAAGTGCTCGTGATCATACTCTCTAAGAAGCTGTCACGGCCCGTACGCTTTCAGCAGCCGTCAGGTGTATATATCGCCGTCATCAAAGGTACAGTCATGGGACGATCTACGGCATGCCGACTTCTTAGTCAATTTGGTCGTGGCATATGCTCCTCCAGATCATCAAGACGACGCACAGTATAAAAGCCTATGTCCATGATGGAGCTGAATCATTGGCTCGCATAAACCTGTGTCCTATGTTGGCAAGTCACAATGGCCTCCATACTTCCTCTCCTACCGTTCATCGCGTTCTTAACTCCTCTGGCAAATGCTGTACCCCAAGGGTTTCCCTCGTCCGGCAATGGACTGTGGTATACGTCCCCAGGACAGGCCTGGGCAACACATTGGTTGCCCGTTGGTAATGGGTACCTTGCAGGCAGGTTATCCTTGGTCTCCTCACTTCTATGTCTGACGATACTTGTACAGCAATGACGCCCGGGGGTACCGTACAAGAAACTACCCAATTGAATATCGAATCCCTCTGGTCCGGTGGGCCTTTTCAAGACAAGGTTCGAAGTGTTCGTGCTGTGACATGATACACCACTGAACATCCCACTCGTATTTTCACTTGAACAGACATACAATGGCGGAAACAAGCAGCCCTCTGAACGAGCACAGATGGCACAGGACATGCAAGAAATCAGAAAGACGATATTTTCGAATGGCACTATTGATAGTTCCGTAGTTTATCCTCGGTCCCGCCGCTGGTTCTTACCTTCCTGTTGCAGATATTGAAGAGCTTACAACCGATGCTGGGGCGTATGGTCAGTTCACTTGAGATTCTTGTCGAGGTTTTGTAGAAACTCAAAACCCTGAGACAGGCTCATACGCGGGCTCTGGATATCTGATTACCACTTTGAACAGCTCCTCAGATCCGGAAGTCGTCGAATACGGAAGGTGGCTTGACCTTGAGCGAGGGGTAGCTGGAGCTACATGGGCCTCCAGCGAGGATAATAGTACTTTTTCTAGGTTCGTGACCAAGTATTGCGTCAATACACGCACTGATCCACCAGATAGGACGACGCTGTGCTCACATACAACCCGTGCATGTACTCAACATCTGGCCACGAACGGAGCCTCTAGTTCTCTTCTACCCACCGTAACTCATGCATTTTCTAGCAGCTTTGAGTCCGGTCTTCCCCAGGCGAATGTCTCGTGTCTGGACAGCTCTACCCTCCGAGTGCAAGGGAATGTCGCTGACCCCGGTATGGCATACGAGCTCCTCTTCCGCGTCACCGCTCGTGGCCAGAATGCGCGCGTCCAATGTCATCTCACTGGCAGTAACAACGCTACACTATCTGTTGAGGGTGCGTCGGAGGAGTGGATCACCTGGGTCGGGGACACCGAATATAATATGGATGCTGGAAATGCGGCTAGCAACTACTCGTTTGCAAAACCGCTCTCCGTCGGACACACGTCGCTCAGCAAACTACTCAACTCTGCCACAACTGGAAAGAAGGCTTTCAAGGATATCTTGTCAGCTCACACAGCGGCGTACAAGACAAACCTAGGAGATTTAACCCTCTCTTTTGGAGCTAACGGGAATCTTAACCTGTCATCCTTACCACCTACCGACCAGCTTGTCGCCCAATACAAGACGGATGAGGGCAACCCTTATCTCGAGTGGCTGATATTCAACTTTGGGCGACACCTTCTAGCGACTAGTGCGCCTGGCCAACTTCCGTCGAACTTACAAGGAAAGTGGGCAATGGATACAAGTCCTGCTTGGAGTGCAGGTCAGTATTCCTCATGGACGGTGAAGCAGCTATGGCATGCTGATAGGATATATATGTATATAGACTATCGTGAGTCGTTCCTGTGAATGGCGTGTATCATGCAGCGGCTCAGGGTTCCATTCGATAGATTCCAACATAAACATCCAGATGAACTACTGGTTTGCGGAGATTACTGGCGCACCCTCGCACGTTGTTACCCCTCTTTTCGATTATATCCAAGTGCGTATGCGACCTACTCTGTGAAAGGAGAGCGACTGAAAGGATGGGCGCAGAAAACGTGGGCACCTCGAGGCTCAGAGACGGCACTCACGTTATACAATATATCTCGAGGCTTCGTGACACACAATGAGGTACATTCTGAGTCCCGTTACATCCAACCCCGGCCACTAATTGATTCTCTTAGATGAATGTGAGCACACGAGTTTGTTCCTTGAGCGAGCTGCATTTACAAGGGACCTCACATCTCTAAGATATTCGGGCATACCGGAATGAAAGCCTACGGCAACTCTGCAGAGTGGGCGGATTATCCAGGTATGTGACGATCCAGGCTATCTCTCATGAGCATCACTGAATGCGGTTATTCATAGAATCGGCTGTCTGGATGGTATGTACCACTCTCAATATACTTGCGTTAGCCGACAGCCGCTGAATGACACTCCTGGCAGATGGTTCACGTGTGGGATCATTTTGACTTTACCGGGGATTCCAAGTGGTGGAAAACTCAAGGGTGGCCCTTGTTAAAGGTGCTGTGTATCACGGCTCTCGATCAATTGCAATGTTCAACCTTAAAGCTCTCATAGGGTGTCGCTGCTTTCCATTTGGATAAGCTAATTGTCGACGAATACTCAAATGACACCACTTTGGTGGTCGCTCCATGCAACTCGCCTGAGCAAGTCCCTATCACTTTTGGTGTGTGGCCCATCATCTAAGACCCAAGATCTCCATGCTCATATCCTTCACATCCCAGGTTGCGCACATGCCCAGCAGCTTATTTGGCAGCTCTTTAACGCAGTCGAAAAAGGCTGGCACACGAGTGGAGATACAGATACAGCTTTCCTTGAAGGTAAGAAAGGCCCACGGATAATCATGACCACGACTGAAGGCCTTACTGATGTCACTTTTCGTGTGCAGAAATCCGCACAAAGCGAGCCCTAATGGATAAAGGCATCCACATAGGTTCTTGGAGCCAGCTACAAGGTATGCTCAGGGTGTCCCTGACTCTTTGTCCTCGTAACTTATTCCTATCACACAGAGTGGAAACTAGACATGGACTCTCCTACTGACACCCATCGCCACCTGTCCCACCTCATTGGTGTTTATCCCGGCTATGCCCTCACATCTTACAACGCGACCCTGCAGTCCCCACCCGCCGCGAGTAAAAACGTCACCTACACGAAGTCCCAGGTTATCGACGCAGCAAGAACCAGCCTGGTTCATCGCGGAAACGGGACAGGGCCCGACGGCGATGCAGGTTGGGAAAAGGTGTGGCGCGCAGCAATGTGGGCACAGTTCGAGGACGCACAAGCGTTCTATCACCAGTTAACTGTGGGTGTAGTCCAGAGAGCATCTTACGCGTCGAGTGATGCTTATGCTATAACTACTCACGCGTCTAGTATTCTATCGAGAGAAACTTTGGACCGAATCTCTTCAGTTTGTACAACCCTCTGGATGCCAACCCCTTTTTCCAGATCGATGCCAACTTTGGGTACCCAGCGGCCCTCCTCGTAAGTTGTCACAATATTCCATTTTCTTGAAGCAGATCTTAACTTCATCGCGCAGAACGGCCTCATTCATAATCCGGACGTTGCGTCGAATGAGATACCTTACACCATCGCTCTCCTCCCTGCGGTGCCGCAAGCCTGGTCTTCAGGCTCCTTGAAAAATGTCCATTTACGAGGTGGATTGAAGCTTGATATAGACTGGGAAGATCAGCGGCCAAGAAATGTCCAATTGCATTCCGGGAGTGCATCTCGCAACATACGCGTAACTCTCGTTTTCGGTGGTTCGGCAAAGAATTTACTGGTGGAGGTGGGATCTACGTATAAAGTTGCATTCTGAGTGTAGACGTGTCGGCTTGTACTTGTAGTACGGATATAATATAGACAATGCCATCGAGCAAACCACAGTGTTGGAAGTGTTGGAGGTAGAAAGCAAAAATATCAACATTGCATTAAGGGGGAATCGAACCCCCGGCGGGTCGATGGCAACGACCCAGGTTACCACTACCCCATTAATGCTTGTTTAAGTAGGCGTCTGGATACATGATATCGCAGCAATTCAGCGTGAGGCAAGCGTCATGGACTCTCATGGACTCCGATAGCTGTTCCTCACTTGAGCACCTTCGCTTAACTCCTCCAAGCCAATCCTCCACTACGGTCCCTGCTGTAGTAACCTAGCATACAATATGTCTACACGAGCACTTAACGACGATGAAGTCCTCACTGAGATGAACAAGATGGTCAGTAACGCTTGCCACTGTCCCAAATAAAGCGGCAGAGCCGTTACCTTTGGACAGTCGTACGGACTCAAGACGCTTCGTATTATAGGTCGCGTTCATCAAACAGGAGGCGCAAGAGAAAGCTAGGGAAATAAGAGTGAAAGCAGACGAGGAGTTCGCTATCGAGAAGGTACGTTCAAGGTGAAGGTGACCATGTCGGCGTCGATCTCAATGTCCATACATGCAGGCCAAGCTGGTGAAGCAGGAGCAGCAGGCGATCGATGCACAATATGAGAAGAAGAGGAAGAATGCAGAGGTTTCTCAGAAGATGTACGTCTCAATGTGCTTAAAGTGCATCTTAATGCAAACTGTAACGTTTGGCAGAGCTCAATCAACCCTCACGAACAAGTCTCGTCTCAAGCTGTTGCAGCAAAGGGAAGAGCATCTCCAAGATCTCTTTACTACGGCTCGCGAATCCATCGTGTCTCTGTCCGCGTCTGAGGACCGTTATGTTCAGTTCCTGGAGAATGTTATCACCCAAGGACTACTTGCCCTACTTGAGAGCGACGTCGTTGTGCTTGCCAGGGACAAGGATATCGATGTCGTGAAGAAGGCTGCGGAGAATGCAGAGAAGCAGTACCAGGAATTAAGCTCGAAAACTGTGACCACGAAAGTGCAAGGGGGTTTGAGCGAGGATCTGTATGTACTTCCGCTTCAATCCTAGAAGCGCAGTCTGTCTGTCCTTGCTGATACGTTGCCCATCTTTAGTGCTGGAGGCGTCGTGCTTATCGGCGCAAACAACCGTATCACTATTGACAACACTCTCGACGAACGCCTTCGCCTACTGGAAGACAGGGTAAAGTTATCACAGATGTGGTGTGCAATGTCTCTAACCACTCTCGCCAGATGCTTCCGGAGATTCGCTACGACCTCTTTGGCGCGAACCCCAACCGCAAGTTCTTCAACTAAACTAGCAGTCACGACCTCGTACGAACATTGCATCTCGATACCTCTCAGACTTCCGGTACTGCGTCACTACAATAAATGGACTCTAAGTTTCGACGTTTCGTGAATCCGAGCACTGCGCCAATATTGTAGCGATAGTGACAGGCTGGCTAATCGTGTTAAAGCCATCCGTGATCTTTACAGAGTAGTCAACCATTTGATAAGGCAGGCGTGATTTGCTACTAACAAGCAAAGAATCGTCTACAATCACCTGCAACAAATGGGTACGTACGAGTCCGTACGAAGCAACAATGGGAGCCCGTAATCCTACCCACAGGCAGAGTTGAGAAACTGTAATAGACTCTCGCGATTTGCGTCTCGTTCCAGGTCTGCAGCATCCTTATGCACCTTCAGTTTAATCTGCATGCGTGGTGAGTCCGATGCACCAGAAGCTTTGGTCTCCAAGCCGTACAAACCTTCTTGCCTGTCAATACACTCCTTCGGTCTTCATCCGCGCTCGAACGACGTTTTTCCTTTCCTTTCTTCTTGTGCTCCTTATGCTTTCTCTTGTGCCGCTTTTCGTGACGATCGTGATGCCTTGAGTGTGATCGTTCTCTGCTATGCGACCTTGACCTCGAACGCTGGCTTCGTTGTGTACGTGACCGGTCCTCGCGGGAGTCAGGCAGGCTGCTCGAGTCAGAGGACGTAGAATGTGACGACGGTGATCGCGAGACGCGGGATCTACTGTGTCGCTGTGTTTTCAGTCGCAACGTCAGCATATACCCATTCACAGCAGTGTGCGACATTCTCACATGTTCTTTGACATGCTCGCGGCCTCTTCTTTTCTCATCATCTATCCCACGACGCGATCGACGGTCATCCTTGACATCCTTGTAGGTGGAACGTCTCTCATGTTCGGGAGACTCTCTTCGACGTGGTGATCGTGTGCGGTGGCGACGGTGAGAGCGGTCTACCTCTTGTTCATCTCTCCGACGACGTGGTGACCTTGACCTGCTTCGTCGCCTATGAGAGCCTGAGGGATTGGTCGCGGTATTCAGTCACCAGTCCGTCCAGCCGAGGAGCGTGTTCCCAAGCGATATATGCGGGATCAAAAGCAAGAGAGAGGTTAGTCGACAAGTACGGTCGACGATAGTGAGCCCTCACCATGTCTGCTTGAATGTTCGCGATCTTCTGTCATTTCAGAACTGCAGCTTACATGCACTGTAAGGACAATCGACCTGTGTCTCTCTGATAAGTCAGGATGTTGGTGAAGGTCACTGTGGTGGTGGTCAAGTAGTGCTGTAGGTCGGAGATCTAAATGCAATAAGAAAATGCTTACAGATCCTGATGGCCGTCAAGCCGTTTGTTACTTGTAACAAACTGTAAGTAGATGCCTTCCTACCTGTCGACGTTCATCTCACACTCGGACTGGCTCACAACGCACAATTATTGCAGTGAAACAAATATCATATTCAATCAGTGTTTAAACACAAGGAAAGAACACACAAATCAGGTTGCTGACTACGATCCTTCCGATGTGCATCCAGGTCACACCTGTGTGAACAGCAAGGATATATAAGTATTTCGTCGGCTCCAACATGTCGATCCCTCTGAGCGTTGTTCCTAGTCTTCTCATCTTCACAAAAAATGGTCAGGATTTGGTCTCTGAAGCTATCGTAGTGTCCCAACCAAACTCATAAGGCGAGCGAAACGGCGACGTCGAATACTACTGATGAAATTCTGTCAACTACTGCTACTCGTGAGGATTGTTACTAGGATCGAGACAGAATATGCAACTTGCCACTACTCAATGGGTGACTGGTGTAACCAGTTTGAGAAAGACCATAGCAGCGAAGCAGCATGAATGTTCTCGACCTCCACAAGCAGGATCTAGCATGTCAATCCAGCTGCTTAATCCCCTTCGGTATGTCCAAAGTCGAGTATTATGACTTCCGAACAAGTACGCGTTCCGTGGTTGCTATCTTGCATACCTATATCGGGCCACACGAGTAAGAGCTTACGTACCATTCATCGCCGATTTCTGGCCGGAAGAATAGTCATGGTCGCCGTTCGGAGCAACATACCGATTAACCTGCAGACAAGAGAAACGGAAGGCCTCACCGGAGAGGCGGAGACATGCAGCTGACTGCGGCACCAGAGCTAAATAGATGGACAACGGTGATCAGGAGTTGTGTGATGTGGGTGACGAAGAAGCAGCGCCGCTGTAAAGAGAGCTGGGAAGTGACGCGTTCATACGGGATAGAAGAGAATACTGGACTTCGAAGGCGTTCACGGCCCATAGTCTTATACGGTGTCCGACGACGCCGTGGCTATTTCTGGGCTGGCGAATGTCTTGAGAAGGACATTGATCTGGTCTTATTGGCAGCAATCATAAAGCGCTATGGTTTGCACAACAACGCTCACATTTCACTGATCTTTGGGTGATGCAGCCACAGCTTTGAGAACGCACCCAGATGATATGTGATCACATCTATATTTCCATCTATCCAAAGTCTGTACTGCCCATTATACTTGTTACTGGTTATGAGACAAACACAGTAACACAGTACTTACCATTGCACCTCCCCGACATTTCGGAGTGCCGTGGTCATGACCAACCAGTTGAATCCCTGTTCCGATCGGCCCTGCTAAACGCGTAGGGTCATAGCACCCTATGTAAGAGCGAGTCCCTTTCTGAGTTCCGAGCTTGCATCCAGGTCCTAGAAACGATGTATATACTTATGTAGCAGTAGTAATGACGGGGTTGCATTGCCGAAGAAAGCGCGACGCGTGGCTTGCTAAGAAATCCTGAGCGTCCATGTGAAATATGCGCAAGGGACAGTAGGAGCCCTGTTCTGAGAGAACTTCCAGCGGATATACTGAACCCGCCGAACGTCCGTGTCTGTCCTTTTCCACCCGGTGTCCAGGGATGCGTAGCACGGGTCGTTATGCAAGTATTACTTATTGCTACCTTGATGTGAGTACCGTCCTATTGGAAGGTCCTTTGAGTCTGGGAATATGGTGAGGACGGCGAATCCGAACAGGTGAGAGAAACTCGCAAATACCGTCAGATCATCTGCTTATGAAGCATGATAGGAGCTGCTGAGGCATCTCGATATGTCTGATACCTACGCAAGCAGCGTTCCTGGAAGGTTACGGAGTGCAACAAGAAGATGTTTCCCACAATTTTGACGGCCCGACGACGCAGCAATAGGACCTCTGTCACTTGATGCACTAGTTCAGAGCTTTCCGATGGATGAGGAGTTGTCGATGATGGAGGCGATGTGACCAAGGTCCGCCCATCTCTCCACGGCGAAGCTGGCTCAAGGTGCACACGCTGTAGATGTATATCTGCGAGAGAGAGCTTAGCATGATAGAGAGGCACTTGCACGGTAAAGACTGTAGCAAACCACTCTCTCTCTCGCAATCTGCGTTCTGGTAGACCATGCGTGCGTTTGTAATGATGCTGTGATACCTACCGCCCGAATGCGATGTTTCCACTGTGAAACGTACGCGCAGCTTCAGGCCATCGCACTGCTCACTGATTATGGGTGCTCTAAGTCTGTATAAGTTACCGTACTGTAGATATACCTGGCTCCCTCCATTGAGCCCGGATGGGGTGTTTGTGGTGGTGGAGGACAAGTGCACGAAGGCTTGGCGGCCAAGCTTCCTAAGCCAGCCAAGACGCCCAATTTCTCTTACTGTTAGTAAGCTATTCTGTAAGAAATAACAAAGATTACCTACAAAATAAATGATGAATTACTAGCCACGCTTCCGGGGTCCTGATACGCCAACACCAGCGTAGCGCTTCTCTGCGACCGACCTTGTTAGCGTTCTGCGAGGCGGTGGGCCGAGCATCTTCCTCTTCACCATCGACATTTCTTGCAATCTCCCCCTCCGTCTCTCTCTTTTAACCCGTGCTGGTCCTGGGGCACCAATTCACGTTTGCCGGTCAACATTGAACACGTCCGCGAATGCCTCTCTTTCGACGTCCCGATCACGACAGTCCCGACGATGAAGACAACTCCATTGACCCCGAGCTGCGGTTACGCACTGTGCGGACAGCACATTCTACCTTGGATGAGTCGAATCGGTTGGAGGAGCGCGCGCAGAGGAGAAAGACGATGATGAGGAAGAAGTCACGGAACTTCTTCAGGCGGGGGACAGACAAGAAGCGTCCAGACAAGGTGGAGAGCATACCGGAAGCACCTGTGGATGCGTCTAGCGCACCACCAGTCACTGGGCTACGTAGGAATATTTATGTCAACAAACCTCTACCCCCGGACGAGTTGGATCATAAAGGAGAGCCCGTAGTGCGGTATGTGCGAAATAAAGTTCGGACAAGCAGTGTGTATCTTCTGCATTCTATCTTTCCTTGATCACGTTCTTACCCGTGTCAATTAGAGTATACCATCTTGACTTATATCCCGAGAAATCTGTACGAGCAATTCCGTCGGTGAGTCTCTGTCATGCGGTATACGTGAGGTGTCATCTAACACCATTTAGCGTCGCGAACCTCTATTTCTTGGCACTAGTGATAGTGCAAGTGTTTTCTATATTCGGAGCCCCTTCGCCGCAGACGGCGGCACTTCCTCTGATTTTCATCCTTACGGTCACAGCTATCAAGGATGGCATTGAGGACTACCGTCGTGCGCTATTGGACGAAGAAGTTAACAACTCAGCAGCTACGAAACTGGGGCAATGGAAGAACGTGAACCAGCCGCTTGATCCGCGTAATTGGTTCGAACGGACACTTGGAATCAACGACCCCAACCAGGTTACCAAAGGCGTGAGGAAGTTGAGAGAGCGGGAGGCGGCGGAAGGGAAGCAGCAGGTGGTGCTCACAAAGGCCGATGATAGCAGGAGCAGTTACAGTGTACAGGTCGGCACAGGTCGTGAAGATCGGGGTTTCGACAACGGTCAGCAGCTGCAAACTATCCCCAGCTCAGAAGCACTTCACAGCTACCCGCCTGAGGCTAAGCACGCATCGTGGCGTGAGGTTCCAGCCGTACTCAATCAGCCAGACTACGAACCGACCACCGCCCAGGCACGTGAGGCCTCTGGCGCAGTTGATCTTTCGAAGCGAGTGACGGGTACGCCCCGATGGGAGAGGACACTGTGGAAGAAGTTGGAGGTCGGTGACATCGTGCTCTTACGTGACAACGAGCAGATTCCTGCAGATATCGCAGTCCTGGCGACATCAGATTCGGATAACATGTGCTATGTCGAGACGAAGAATCTGGATGGCGAAACGAACCTCAAACCTCGTAAAGCTATCCGCGGTACCTCATCGCTGATGTCTGAAGAGGACGTGGAGCGCATCTCATTTGTTCTGGACTCCGAGCCCCCTCACCAGAACCTCTACGTGTACCACGGAGTCCTCAGATACGATGATCCCGTAACTGGCGAGCAGAAACAGGAATCGGTCACTATCAACGAACTCTTGTTGCGAGGTTGCACGGTCCGGAATACTGCATGGATCATTGGACTGGTTGTCTTTACAGGCGCTGATTCGAAGATCATGCTGAACGGTGGCGAGACTCCTTCGAAGCGGTCCAAGATCGAAAAGGAGACGAATTTCAACGTCATCATCAACTTCGTTGTCCTGATCATAATGTGCCTTGTCGGTGCCATCGGCAGTGGACTTTTGGACGGTGACGGATCCACCAGTATGAAGAAATACGAACAGGGTGTAGACGCTACGGATTCACCAGTAGTGAACGCCATCGTCACATTCGTGTAAGTACCCACATCATTGCATTCTCTCTCGTCTCTAACAGCGTTCGCAGTTCTTGCCTCATCGCCTTCCAAAATATCGTTCCCATATCCTTATACATATCTATCGAAATCGTCAAGACTATCCAGGCATTCTTCATCTCGCAGGACATCGACATGTACTACGAGGAACTTGATGCCGCATGCGTTCCGAAGACGTGGAATATCTCTGACGACCTTGGCCAGATCGAGTACATCTTCTCCGATAAAACCGGTACCCTTACTCAGAACATCATGGAGTTCCAAAAGTGCTCGGTGAACGGGGTGGCGTACGGCGAAGGAGTTACAGAGGCCCAGCGAGGTGCCGCCAAGCGTACAGGGAACACGGAAATGCTGGAACCTGAGGAGCAGGACCGTCAGTTGAAGGCTATGAAGCAGGACATGCTCCAGAAGCTCTCATCGTCCTTCAAGAACCGATATCTGCAACCCGACAAGGTCACGTTAATATCCTCGAAGTTCGCCGACGACCTCACGGATCACTCTTCCAAGCAGCACCAGCCCATCGTCGATTTCTTCCGCGCCCTGGCTCTTTGCCACAGCGTTCTCTCAGACCGCCCGGACCCGAACGGAAACCCGTACCTGCTTGAGTACAAGGCCGAGTCACCCGATGAGGCCGCGCTCGTGGCCGCCGCTCGTGATGTCGGCTTCCCATTCGTGGGCAAGATGAAAGACTCTATCGACATCGAGGTCCTGGGACAGCCTGAGCGTCATCAGCTGCTACAGTTGATCGAGTTCAACAGCACTCGAAAGCGGATGAGCGTCATCATGCGGAATCCCCAAGGCCAGATCATCATGTATTGCAAGGGCGCCGACAGTGTCATCTACTCGCTGCTGAAGGAGGATCACGATCCGGTCCTGAAGGAGAAGACGGCGAAAGACATGGAGGCGTTCGCCAACGGTGGTCTACGAACGTTGTGCATCGCTTACCGTGTGCTTGATGAAGGCGAATACATGAAGTGGCAGCGAGTGTACGACGCTGCCGCCTCTGCGGTTGAAGATCGTGACGAGGAGCTTGACAAGGCCAATGCGCTGATCGAACATTCGCTGACGATATTGGGCGCGACAGCGCTGGAGGATAAGCTCCAGGAGGGTGTACCTGATGCCATCGAGACGCTGCATAACGCCGGTATCAAGTTGTGGATCCTGACTGGTACGTATAACGATCAGACTATCATCGTGGCGGTACTGAACAGAATACGCTTCACAGGTGACAAGGTTCAGACTGCCATTGAAATAGGTAAGACTCTCGTGCATCCGTATATTTGGCGGCGACGCGAGCTCACTCTTCTGCTGTAGGGTTTAGCTGCAATCTTCTCAAGAGCAACATGGACATTATGATCATTCAGGCTGACAATGCCGAGGGGACACGGGCGCAATTGGAAGCCGGTGTGAATAAGATAGCCTCGGTCCTCGGTCCACCATCACTCGATCCCAAGAAACGCGGATTCATCCCAGGAGCGCAAGCAGCTTTCGCTGTTGTCATTGACGGTGATACTCTTCGCCATGCACTGTCTCCCCAACTCAAGGCACTCTTTCTGAACCTTGCGACACAATGCGAAACTGTCGTTTGCTGTCGTGTTTCGCCCGCTCAGAAGGCTTTAGTTGTGAAGATGGTAAGGATATCCTCCTGCCAGGCTCGGACGTATGTACTGATGATTACCTAGGTGAAGGAAGGGCGCAATGCGTTGACCTTGTCGATTGGAGATGGCGCGAACGACGTCGCTATGATTCAGGAGGCGAACGTTGGTTGCGGTCTGCTTGGCAAAGAAGGATCTCAAGCCGCTATGTCCGCTGACTATGCGTTTGGTCAATTCCGGTTCTTGACAAAGCTGCTAATCGTTCACGGTCGATGGTCGTACCAACGTATCGCAGACATGCACAGTAACTTCTTCTACAAGGTAGAATTTCCTCTGACTATACGTGGCATCCTCTCTGAACATCTTTCTATAGAACGTTATTTGGACACTTCCTTTGTTCTGGTTTTTATTCTTCAATAGGTACGCGATGGTTGTACAAACTGCGCCGGGACACAACACTGACTGAATCTTGGCGACAGCTTTGATGCTTCCTATCTTTACCAGTACACGTTCATTCTCTTGGCTAACGTTGTCTTTACATCACTTCCTGTCATTGTCCTTGGAGGTAAGGCATCACCCCGAATACACAAGCGCATGATATTGACGATGCGGGCAGCTTTCGACCAGGACATCAATGCGAAGGCTGCAATGGCGTTCCCTCAGTTATACATCCGCGGCATCCGAGGTCTCGAGTACACGCGGGCGAAATTCTGGCTTTACATGCTGGATGGTTTTTATCAGTCCCTCGTCGTGTTCTTCGTTCCCTACTTCGCTTGGACGCTGGGGCCCGCTGCTTCTGCAGACGGACGCGCTATAGACTCCATATCCGACTTCGGCACCACTGTGGCAGTTGCGGCAATCTGGGCTGCCAATACTTACGTTGGCATTAACACTCACTAGTAAGTGTGCGTAGTAAATAATGTTGGAAAGGTCGCTAACGCGTTTCCAGCTGGACCGTCATCACATGGGCCATCATCATGGGATCCTCCCTTGTCATGTTCATATGGATCGCCATATACTCGGCCTTTGAGAGCTTCGACTTCTACCAGGAGGTAGTCATCCTGTGCGGAACAACCGATTTCTGGCTTGCGGTCATCTCTGCCATGGCCATTGCGCTTGGTATGTCTTAACTCTGGTCGGCCCATTGTCTATCTGACAACTCCCACCACAGGACCACGCTTTTTCGTCAAATTTGTGTCGAGCGCATACATGCCCCAAGATCGCGACATCATCCGGGAGATGTGGGTACAAGGCGACCTCAAGGACAGACTCGGAATTCAGCATCGGAGGGACATCAAGAAAGCTGGCAAAACGGATTTGGAACAAGCACCTATGTTCCACAAGCCTCATTTTCGCTCCGAGTCTGAGATCTCGAGCTTCCAGCCGGACCCTGATTTCCATAATTCGCCTCTATCAAGGAGTCCCCTGAGCTCAAACGGTACCAATACCCCGTTGAGTGTTCCTCCCTCTCCCGCCAGGCAAGCAGACGAAGATATGTTAACACCGACGGCTCGTGCGGCGATGAACCCCTCGGCGTTGTCCTTCGCTGGATCCTACTACTCAGCATCCAATATTCCAATGGCCTCTCCCACACCTCCATCGCCTACTCCTGGTGGGCCTCCAATGTCGTCTATAGCGACATCTCCCGTCACTACCTTCCCTCAGCAGCCCCACACCACCCTTCAGATACCTGCTTTGCGAAACAGACCGCCAAATTCGCCGGAGGCCTTCGAGATGCATGTTCGTCAACCGTCTGACGATGAGCCTACGCCTACGTCGTATCATCATGATCACGATGGCACCGATGTATCGTATGCCACCGCGTACGATGGGTACACTCCAGAACCGTCACCGGGGCATCGACCAGATGACCAGTGGCGAGGCAGCACGTATTCGACCGAATCTGGTCCTACTGTGCTATAGAAATGCTTCTTAACAAGGATTGCACATTCTACCTAACTATGTGGATTATCAGGGGACTTTTGATTTTTGGCACTTATTTATTCTTATGCTTCGTATTCATTCGTTTCATAACTGTTATCTCACGCTCTCCCTTTATGTCCTCTTTGTTTCTGCTCAGTAGTATCACACACCTGCATTGCTATTATTACGGTATCTAGAAGTACAGAATCGCTATTGTAATATATACCCTGTTCATAGGTGGGTATACTTATCCTTTCGTGCTGCGAGCGTAGGTTGGTCGTGAGGCAGTATAAGGGTAATTTTGCGTCGATCGCGCGCTTAACACCTTTGAACCCAATCATGACCGTGGCACGGTAAGTAAGTACCAGGAAGCAGCACACCTCTACGAGTCTGCAGCTCTCAGCTCTAGTTTATGATACCAATAATACCGAATGCGCGACTATCCTCCTCTTTTCGACGATTTCAGAGGTATTGCTGTCTGGTCCAGGTAGGCTCGACTGGTCACGACTATTCTTGTACTACGTGTCATGAGAAGCTCACTGAACTGAATCCACAGCCATCGTTAGGTTTGACAATCAATCACTTTATAATGTTGATATGATATAAGCTGCGCACAGCGTCCCACTGTGTAGTAGGGCTTGTCTCATACCAGTACCACCACCACCGTATGCATGTAAGCCTCCCGTCCCAAACCCTGTCGCATATATAGACCGGTTCGAGCTGATCACACATCTGGACTCGACAGCATGCCTGTTACTTTCAGAACAGCCACCCATACTGCAAATCCCGTTCAGGGTGTCAGTGAAATCACATCCGTGCACTTACTGCGGGCATCGTGCCCAGCGCAGTGGGATATCTGCGATGAAGTTCTGCAGTCGTTCTTGGGATCTGGACCAGATGCTAGCAGCAGCGGAATCCTCATGGCTAAAACAGGGCTTATCGCCTCTGTTCTTGCTGCTTATAATCATCATCACGCCCTCGTCCTTCGTCCCGACGACATATGGATAGCGATTCTTGTCCAATTCAACTTCTACGTGAATGCTCACGCCGAGGAGCTCCGCGGAAAATTCGTCGCACATGAAGGCAAGCAAGAAGTCACTGTATCGACCGGAGGCACACGTTACACTGTCGACTTCGGGCATCTGGCTACGGCAATGACCGGCGAGATGGACAAGTTCATTGTCGACCCCACACTCAAGGAGTGGATACTTCCCCGGTTTTCTACCACTACAGAAAACGATACTGTTGTCGCTGCTGTGACGATGATGGCAACTCTCCGCGAGTATTTCTCGTACAAGATGGTGCTACTGTGTAGCATCCCACGTGTCACCCTCGAAGGTGAAAAGGCAGACTAGGAGGAGATACTCAGGCGCACTACTAAGCTCAAGGAATATAGAAGAGAGACTACAGCGTGGTACACGCTATTGGAGCCCATTCTCTCTCGCTTTGTGCGTGCATTCGATGAGCCTGAGGCGCAGGAGAATATAGACTTCTGGCAAAGGGTTGCCCACGTCTATAATCAGTTCAGCGGATCGACTTATCTCTCTGGGTGGATAACTGCCTTCTGTGTTTTTACGGGTAAAGGACGCTGGCAGGGGCCGCCCCTTGACGAAGTGAGTGATAACCACATATGCATAGTGAAATCTGCGAACTAGAGTAACCGTTGTAGAACGGAAATATGACAACCAGCTGGAGAGACGATAAACCCCTGGAGCTTGATGGTATAGGTTACCGCAGTGTCGATATGGACAGTATTCCTATGGGACATGCAGATGTCGACGTACTCCTAGACGATAACGATCAAGAGTTCAACACAGTGATGGTTGCGGGCCTCGTAGCCACATGTGTTTCAGACAGCAAGGACGCGTCTCTTTCCGAGCAGGGAGTCAAGGACGTGGTCTCCCCCGCTCCTGGATGGTGGATATTTACGAAGAGAGAAGACGGGAGTCGATATTCACATGAATTGGAGGAGTTATTGAAGGATTTAGACGGTTCAGAGGGTTCAGACCAGTGATATGACTGTATGCAGGCCTTGATTGATTCTGGACGCATTTGTTTGTAGTTGTGATATATGTCCTAGATATGGCGTTAGTATGTCAGGCGACGATAGTTTGATAAGCTCTTGTTCGCCGTTGTATACTTAAATGCGCTTTGTGCGTTCTCTGAGGTGATCTTGTGTATGTTTCACAGTGCATCGCGGTAAGTATTGCACTCAAGTACTTAAGTATGTACTGATAGCTGAGAGTTTCGAGGAGCGAACTCCATCTTAGAGTCCCAGAAAATTACGTAAGCCTTGGACCAGGATTGGCACTCTTCAGTACACCCGCCTCTATACTGCTTCCATCTCCTTTGCTATATAATCCACTAACGCTGCGTTCGCAGCTAAACCCGCTACCAGTGTTCTGCCACGTAAAATGTCCGCAAAGTAGTGAGCAGTGAGAACGGCGGGCGCACATCGCTGCAGGCCTTCGCGCCTCCGGCGCTCCGGCCAGCAGCTTTGTGCGCAGGATCC